>PVKA01020123.1:0-40914 GCA_004027165.1 Ctenomys sociabilis | reverse complement strand
AAAAAAAAAAAAAAAAAAAGAAAGTCTATCTCTTATATTATGGGTGTTCAGGCTCTTTGTCCCAGGGTGGGGGAAGTACTCACACCTATAATCCCAGCAGTACTAAAACCCATAATCCCAGCCTTGGATCACACATAATCCCAGTGGATCATGAGTTAATCACAAACTCTAGAAGTCCCCACCCCATGACTACAGGAGGCTTTGGGGGGACAACTACACACAACTATAACAATTTCCTAGAAAATTTTCAAGATTAGAAAGACAATGAGTGCTCCTCTATGTCCCCTGGATCCCTCCAGACCCAGCCCAAGCCCAGCTTGTGAGTGAGAACTTCCACATCACTATCTCATGACCCCTCCAGACACAACCCAAGTTCAGGCCCAGTGTGTGGGTGGAAGGATTTCTGCACTCCCCTTTGCCTGCAGGATCCCTCCAGCCCAGACCCACTTGTGAGTAAGTCCTTCTGTCCTGCTCTCTGGACCCTTCCAGACCCAGCCCAGGCTGGCATATAGGCCTGGTGTGAAACTTTGTGGCTAAAGTCCCTGCAGAGAGGCTAGGGGCCAGAACTACCCAGCTAATCTAGGAGCAGAACATCTTGCCAGAGGGGCACAGCAGGTTCACTTCCAAGGGCTGCAGCAGGAAGAAGCTGAGCACAGCAGCCAGACCCAAGCCAAGCACAACTGGATAAATTCAAACTTCACAGATCTCCACCCAGTTGTGTTATAGAGAAAGAAAACAACTTTAAGAAACAGAAGAATTACAGATCAAGCTGAGATGGTAAGAAAATACAGTGAAACTAGGGTGAGATTAGGGTTTTTCTTTTTTTAACTTTTATTTATTTGGTACAGGATCTCTACGCAGCTCCATCTCCTAGTGATGCTCCTATCTTGGCCTCCCCAGTGCTGTGATCACAGGTGTGCAACACCATACCCAGTTTTGGGGCCAGCACAATGGGCCAGATCAGCATGCAGCACGGGGGATAGAACCTGGGTCCCTTGCCAGGCAGGCACTCGGACCGCTAAGCTATCTCCCCAGCCAGGTTTGGTTATTTTTCAATAAGATAATTCAAGATAACACTCTTAGAGGGTATGACATGCAGAGGACTCAAGGATCCATCCATATCCTGAGCATAGGAAAAGTGTTCCAGTCCAGGACATACTGGGAACAGGAAGTATAAGTAGTTAATGTGAGAATATGCTCCCAACTTGATTCAATGAGAAGCCCATAGAAGGTTTTGAGTGAGACCAAATCCAAATTATGTCTTCCAGAGATCACTCTGGCTGCTATGGGAAGAAATGATGTGAGGAAGACACGGGTAAGAGAACTTAAAAATTGGTCAGAATAGAAGCAATGAGATGATAGCTTGGACCGCATAAATGGATAGTGGCTACAATGGTTGAAAGAGGGAGGGGAATAAATTCAGTCAGAAGCAACAGAGTGAGCAACAGAAAAGAGGTTGTCAGAAAAAGTATCAAGGGAAAAGAGATTAATCAAGAATTCATCTTAAATTTTCATCTTCAACAACTGACTAGTAATATGCCATATACTCTAATGAAAAAAAGTAAAGGAAAGAAACCCTTAGTTTGGGGAATGTGCTTTTGTTTTTATAAATAGGGAAGCAAGTTCGTATAAACAAAATAACCCCTTCCTGAAGAGTTTTAATAATATGGAAAGTATGAATTTATCTGGAATGGTGATGTGTAGAACTCTATAAAAGAAATAAATTATTCACCTCTAAAAAAAAAGATAAGTACTGTTTTGATATTTATCAACATAGATCAGATTTTCCTTGATATTGAGCTTCATATTGTAGCCACTCTTGTGTTTCTGAGATCTTTTACAATGTGTGAATTGATCAATTAGTCTTTTTCATTGCCAAATAGCATTTCATTGTTTGGATACTGACTATGTTCATTTATTGTCCTTTATTTTAAAATTAAGCTTACTGGCATACTTCTGATATACATAATGATTATGTTTACTATAGAAAATCTGTACCTGTAATAATATCTTAATTCTTTTTTTCCCATTCATTGTCCTTCTGGAGTTTAGAAATTTAAAAAAATTCTACTCTAATAAAAACATTTTAAACAGGAAAAACAATGATATAATAAAAGCAGGCATGATGTGGGACATGGTGGCATATACAGGCTGACGTAGGATTGCTTACAAGTCCAAGGCCAAACTGAACTATATAGTAAATCCCTATGATAATTGTAAAATATATTATAATGACAAATTACAAAAATTATTTTGACATATAGTTTAGGGAGCTGTTGGACATGGTCCATTCTGAATGTCAAATATGCTAGGTATATCCTTGGCCTTGAATACAGTCAGTATCAATTATTTGTGTCTTTTAAAATATTTTTAGCAACGTTTTACAGTTATATTACAGGCAATACATACATTTCATTACATTTGTTCCTGTTACTTTATGCTACTATGATACTGACTTTTTAAAATTTCATTCTGTAATTGTTACTCATATATCGAAGTACCACTGAATCTTGTTTTTGTATACTGACCTATGTTCTTCAATATTGGTATCTTCATTTGTTAGTTCTATGAGTTTGTTTTGTAGGTAAGTTAGCACTTTCTAGGTACATAATCATGTCATCTATGAATAAAGACCACTTCAGTATTTTCTTTTCCAATCTGTATGCCTTTATTTCTCTTGCCTTATTGCACTAGCTAGGATCTCCAGTAAAATGTTAAGAGAGGACATCCACATCTGTTCTTAATATTAGTGTAAAGTGTTAAGTCATTTGTTTTTGGTATAATGGTAGCTATATTTTTTGATACACACACATGAATAAACTGAATCTTATCAAATATAAAATCACCTTCTGATATTAATTCTTTGTAAGCAATTTGTCTTGTATTTTTTTCAGTGTCTTTTGTCTCTGTTATATAGCATTACTATGTGTTTGGATTTTCATATGAAATCTTAAGTGGAATACTGTTGATATTTACCATCAATTTGGGAATACAAAGCTAAAATTTTTATCTTTTTGTCTTGTATTCAATTTTTTATGATTTGTCCTTATATATTTTGACTAAATCCATTCACCATTACTCTGTTTTACATTCCCCTCCTCACCCTTATCCCCTTTTGTGGAGATTATCTGAGTCTTGGGTTTTAAAGGAACTTTTTCCATAGAAGACTTTTGTTTGCTTTTGGCAGGTTTCTAGGAGCACCACCTAGAAAGTACAGCTCTAAATTCAAGTTTTAAACTGACATTTTTGGGGCTAATACTATGGTAAAAATTCAGGTTCAAACCAATATGATAATGGACTTGTGGTTAGGAAGTTCTCTTTTTTAGGTTTTTGGTGTTTTTTATTATAATAGGATGCCTTCAGCCCTGATTTTCCAGTACAGTCAGGCATAAATATAAATAAACAAACTACCTAGCAACTTGAGAGGGAATTTGAGGTGGTTACCCCTGAATCAGATTGCCCTCCTAATCAGATAAACAATACATATTGTTCTAAATTTATATGGAAACAAAACATGAAAGGCACTTAATATGTATTCTTTTTTTTTTTTTTTTTTGCTTGTTAAAAGACAACATTTTAATGAAAATTCAGTGGTTGGATATGTATAATCTGGGGGCTAAATAGTTACAAGGGACTGTCATAGAAATGTAAAGCCGACTAGATGCTCAGATAATTGTTACATATTCTCATCATCTGATTCATCTTCTTCCTTCAATGATTCCTTAGCATATTTCTCTGCTTCTTCCCTTACATCTTTTGGAACAATTTCATGTCTTCCTTTAGTTAATTCACCAACCCAGCTGAGCTCAAGTTCAAAAGCTTTATCCTTAACTTCATCATGTACTATGTAAATTATTTTTGCAACTTCTTTAACAACATCATGGCAGGTCATTTCTTTCGTCTGAAGCTTTTCTATTTCTGTCTTTGCAGCTTGCCAGGCTTTGCCAATAGCACAGCCTCAATAACCATATGAAACACCTGAAGGGTTAATCACGTAGAGTTGCGCACCATCATTCACACTGTAAGACCCAAGCATGAAAATGCAGCCGAAGGGTCTGATGGCACTGTAGAGTGTAAGCATGTACATACATGGCCACTCGGTCTGCAAGATATTTCAGTGGAATGTTATAGCCATAGTTAGATCCAAAGTTGGAAGCTTCTTTGCTATGTCTGCTAAAGACCGAGCATTTGCCAGCAAACCTGCTACTGCCATCCCAACATGCCAATCAACATTAAACAATCATTTGTTGGGACCTTCTTCATAAAGTTTAGAAAGAACTAATTTTTCTACCCCAAAGACAACACCATCTTTACATCTAATCCCAATAGCTGTGCTACTGTTTTCCACACCCTTCACAGCATATTCAACTTGAAAAACTCTTCCATCAGGAGAGAACGTGGAGGCTGGTAGATCATTCCTGGTTCCAATCAAGCTCATCTTGGCCAAACCACCAGAGCACATTGGGAGTCCAGGCCCAAAGCTTAATATGTATTCTTTTGTGCAGCATCCTATCATTCATTTGCATTTATTTGCTTTATTAATATACAAAATAAACATCATAATGTTATTATAAATTGGTTTTATGTCCTATATTTATGCTGGTTCAATTTTCTGAATACCTTTATTATTCTTCCATAAGATATCAGCTTTAGATCTGTTAATCTTTCAGAAGAACTGAACTAAAAAAGATAGCATCAATATAAATTTGATTAATTTCTTAGGATAAAGATGTGTATTCACCTCCAACTACAGAAAAGCTCTTACAAAGAATTTTTATCTGTGATGATGTGGACACAGAAGATAAGTTTAACAAAAAATGGATTTACACAAAATCAAACATGAGATGTGATAGCCTGGAAGAAATGACTAAAGAGAAAAAAGAAGTTCTTTAAATTCCAAAAAAGAAGTCTAATAAAAAAGTGAAAAACTAAGAAAGAGGATTATTCAATATAAGTTAACAGAATAATCCTGGGGGCTGGGTAGATAGCTCAGTAGAACACATGCTTTCCTGGCAAGCATAGGGTCCTGAGTTCAATCCCTGGTACCTTAAAACAACAAAACAGAATATTTCCTTAAATTTGTGCTTGAAGCCAACATTTCTAACTTTACCCTTAAAGTCATTCCATTAACATCACTCAAATGGAAAAAAGTAAAACAAAAGAGCTGCTATGCACAAAAGATGACTTTATTACTACTTATGTTGACCTTCAGGATTATTTCAAGCACTTTAAAAGAAGGGTCCTCTTCATAAGCTCATAAAAATATAGACTTACAATTTGAGTATCCTCTTTGGTTATTTCTAAAGCTTTAGTCAGATCAGCAAGATCATGTCAAATAAACAAGGAAGTGCTACAATGTGGCCTTGATGTGACAGACTATCAGAAAATTGCCAAATTTAAACCAATTCAACTAGAATTTAGAATTGTGTTCAATATTCTAGAAGTACAAGTCAGCAAAGTTTCTTTTGTTATTATATTGCATATTATTATTTTCAGAGAAATTGTTCGGATTACCAAATATAAGCATCAAAATTGGTCAAAATGTTTCTTAAAAAGTTAGTCAGCAAAGTTTAGTATCATAAATATCTGTGCTACTCTAGGCACTGAGGATGATGCAAGCACAGCCCTAAAGTAACTGTTGTTGAAAAGCAGATGTTTTCAAGTCCACATTTAGTACCTACTTGAAAAATACTCAAAAGAAGAAAGCATTTCATTGGGTGCCTTATGACATAAAGATTTAAGAGCTGAAAGAAATTTCAGGATGGAAAGAAGAGATTCATGAGTTAACTAATTCTTGGACTCAAGCCAGGTTTTATGAGTGGAGCAAAATTTAAGCTTGACATATAGATGTATGGATCAGGTAAATGTTGGAAAAAGACAGGAAAAGGGGTAGCTGAGCAAGGACCCCCCCCCCCCCGGATGCATAAGTTCTTTTTTCTTGGCAAACTCAGGACCTTGCACTTGTCAGGCAGGCGCTTATGCCACTGAGCCATGTCCCCAGCTGGAAACATAAATTCTAAATGGTAGGAATAAAGCAGATCTAGCCAAAGCAGAGGGTTTGTGCTACAGAAATTTAATAGCAGGACATAATATTTTAAAAACATGGTGGGTTCCAATTATACAAGATCTCAAATTCCAGCATGAATACCTCCCTGTTTTATAAACTGAGACTCTGTGAATTTTTAAATAGGGATGTAACACTGCAAAAGCAGTTGTTCTAGAAGATAAAATATGTGGAAGTTAGAAGTTAAGGAAGAACAAAAAAAGGGCCAGTAAAGGCAGGGTTCTGTTTTGTTTAGCTTTAGATATAGGGTCTTGCTCTGTATTTCAGGCTGGCCTTGAACTCACCATGCAGTCCAAGCTGGCCTTGAATTCACAGTGACCCTCTTGCTTTGGCCTCCCTAGTGCTGGGATTTTAGGCATGCAAAAACTTTTAGTTTTTAAGTATAATGGGAAGTCACTGACAGGATCAGAATTAGCAAATAAAAGGATGAACTGGATTAGTTTATAGGACAGAGAGAACACTAAACCAGTTTACTAGGTCCTAAAAGTTCTTTTTTGCATAAATGTAACATTCTTTTAAAAACAGTTTTCACTTATACTTTAAGTTCACACAAAAAGGGACACCTTCAAAAAGTCTCAAAAGGATTTTTTTAATTAATGTTATTAACTTTACAGCAGAATATAAAAGTGGATTGAATTTTAAAGAATATATTCTGGTTTGTGGCCACTGTACGGGGTTGATTAAACATAGAAGACAGTATTAGTTACTCAAATGCAAACAGAGGCAATTAAAAAATAATAATAATAAAATAAAGAAGCCATACAGAACGAAGGAAAGGTGGGTAGAACATGAGGAAGAAGAAGAAAGAGAACTTGTACATAGATTTAGTGGAATCCATGTCACAATCCCAGTAGACTTCTTGTTAAATTTAACAAGAAGAGCTGAAAGTGTACGGAAAGCTAAAAGAACTAATAGATTTTGAAAAAAGTAAACTTATATTATCCAATTTCAAAGCTTAACATTAAGTTATAGTAATTAAGATCAGGTAGCATTGGCATCTAGACAGACACACAGAGGTCAGAGGAAGAGCACTGAAATAAAACACACATTTACAACAATTGATCTTTACAAAGGTGTTAAGGAAATTTAGGGGTAAAAGACAGGTTTTTCAACAAGTGGTATTTGAACAACTGGATACACATCTACCAGAAAAGCCATATGGACCCTTTCCTTGATCATACACAAGGATCTTAGAACATACTCCTCAGGGATAAGGGGAAATTACCATATCATAAAGTAGTGGCTGTCTCATGGCTAGTGGTGGAAATTGGGATTGAGTACAAATGGGCAAGAGAGAACATTTCTGGATGACGGAACTACTGTAAAACTAGATGGTAGTGATGGTTACAAAATTGTTAGTAAAATTAATGTAACTGTCAACAGTGATTGAGTTTTATGGTACATAAATTAAATCTCAACAAAATTGTCAAAAAAGAAAAATCAAAATCACAATGACAGATTACTTCAGATCCATTACAATGGCTACTATACAAATAAAGCAAAACTATACAAAATAAGTATTTATGAGGGCATGAGAAAATTAAATTACTGTGCATTATAAAGGTGGAATTGTGAAATGGGGCAACTTCTATAGATAACAGTACGGAGGCTCCTGGGAATATATGCTATTTCTCTTTTCTCCCAGCACTTGGGAGGTAAAGACAGGAGAATCACAAATCTGAAGAAAGCTTGAGTTACACAGCAAGTTTAGGGCTAGCATGGATTAAAGAGCAAGACCCTGTCTCAAAAAACTCAAACAGAGAGAGAAACAGAACCCATTGGCAGATGAATGGATAAGCAAAAAATTCTAATACAATGGAGTATATTTTTCAGCCTTAAAGAGATTGGAAGGGCTGGCCAAATAGCTCAGTGGATTAAAGCAACTGCTTAGGCAGAGGCAGAGGCTGGGGATTCCATCCCTGGGCCTGCTGTGCCGGCCCCTCCCCTAGGACATGCCGAGAGGATGATTGAGACTGGGCGTGGGTACGCACCTGCAGTCCCAGCTCTTGGGAGGCTATAAACAGGAGGATCACTACAAATTCAATCTATGCAGTGAGACCCTGTAGATCTTGTACAGCCTGCCCTAAATACAAAAATAAATAAATAAATAAATAAATAAATAAATAAAATTTTAAAAAGATAGTAAATTCTGCCACTGCTAGAACCTGGAGAACTTTTTGCTAAATGAAACAAGCCAATCATAAAAAAAGAAATAGCATATATTCCCAGTTATAAGAAATTATTTAAAGTAGTCAGATTCATAGAAACAAAGAATTATGGTTACAAGTGGGTGAGAGAGAAGCTCATTGATATTTAATGGGGATAGAATGTGATATCTCAAAATGAAAAAAATACTAAAACTCTGCTTCACAGCAACATGACTATACTTAACAGTGCGGAACTAAATACTTTAAAATGGCAAAGGTGATAAACTTTACATTCTGTATTTTTTATACAAAAAAAGGGCAGGGGAGAGAAAGTCAAGGGAAGATGATTTGGGGCCATGTGAGATTCAGTTAAAAAACAATGGTTTGTGGTAGTATAGTGATAACGAAGTAAGAAAATCTCAAAGTCAGGGTAAAACATAGCAGAGACAAAACTTTCTATAAACAATTAACCTAAAGGATTGAACTTTATTATAGTAAATAAGGTCATATCTCCTTAATGCATCATATCAATCATCATATCAATATATATATATGCTCTTCATATCACCATCATTATGGAACACACACACACACACACACACACACACACACACACATTCTTACATGTGGAATCAGGAGTATGCAAGTTGCTCTGGTCCTTAACACATACAAACACAGACACACACAAACACCTGTGTGTATACAACACACAGATTCAGGCAAAAAGGCTGCCACCTTCTAGGACCATCTTAGATAATGTATAATCCTTTTGCTATATTTTTCCCTTTTGGAGAGGTACACTTCCAAGGACAGCAAGAAAGCCTAAGCTGAAGAGAGGAGATTTAGCCTGAAACCAACAATACCCAATATAGGAGCTACTGAAATTCAGGGGTTTGAGGGAGTCATGTATCCCTCAGCTGCAAGATCTTCAGAATTACCCCGGGAAAACACAAGACAGTGGTAATTCTAGATGACCGATAATCTAAAAGCAGTAAGAATTTTCACACAATGCACACAATAGGCCTTCATAAATAAGAAAATTAAAAGTAATTTTTCTTTTTCCTGAAGGCCTAATTATATAGACTTGACATATTAGGTGGCTGGTGGCCAATGATAAGGAAACTTTTGTCACCAATAGTATGTAAGAAAGAAGCATGTTTACCTGTCAGAAATAGCTCAAAATTATAATCTTCCAGGGTCAATGTCAGGAGGCCATACACCCAGAATGAAAATGATATTCCTCTCAAAGGACTATAATATCAGACTCACTTGGTGGTTTAAGAAAAGTATCATCTCATCAGTGTGCTCAATGGAGACGTTATACTATCCCTACCCCATACCCAAAGCCCTACTTATAACACAGTTAATAAATATTCATGGAATGCTGATCAACATTATCAATTCTATAACATCTGACAAATAGTTTGAGAGTACAAACAGCCCTGTAAATAACTCTCCAAAATTGGCTTTTAAAAAGTTGGAAATGATAAGGCATTTTGGTTTGGTACAAGGACAACTCCCCACACCTGTCACAAAAGCCATTTCCAATTACAAACTCATCAAACATTTTAAAACAAATGGCATAGCCAAGCATAGCAGTGCACATGTGTAATTCCAGCACTTGAGAGGCTGAGGGAAGAGGATCTCAAGTTCATGGCCAGCCTGGGCTATCTAGCAAGACCTTATCCCCACAAAAACAACAACAAAATCAAACCAGTCCAAACCAAAACAATGTCCTTATTTTTGTTTTTATTTTGTTGATACAGGATCTCACCCAGTATGCCAGCTTGGTTTTAGTAGCCTAAGCTGGCCTCAAATTTATGGTGATCCTTTTGCCTCAGCCTCCTAAGTGCTGAGATTACAGGTATATGCCACTACATTAAGCAGAAAAATATGGTTTAAAATAAATAAATAACACAAAACAGAGGCTGTCTTAGTTATTCTTCTCTCATTGCTGGCACAAAATACCCAAAATAAAGAAAGGAAAAGTTTAATTAGCTAACAATTAATATACTCAGCTGGCTCCAAAGCTGAGTGACACAAGGCACAAAGCGGTCATTCATGACACTGGCAAAAAGTAAAGAGCAAATGGGTAGCAGCAGTTCAGGCAGCTAACTAGTCTCTCTCCCCTTCTCACTTTGTACTACAGACTATCTGCCCCAGGGCAGTCACACTCATAATCCCAGCATTGGATCAAGAATCAATCACAAACTCCAGAAGCTGCCCAATGACTGCATGAAGTTTTGGAGGGACACCTAGACACAAACCATAACAGAGGTCAAGCCTGTTCTTTCATAGAATTACAAATGGTCTTACATTAGTCCTGCTCTGAATTCTGACCTACTTAAAGTCATGATGAACATGAATAAAACAGGCAATTTCTCTGTTATACTATTAAGTTCACAAACATTGACAGTGAGCACTGTCATTTTAAATCAGTTTCTAAAGTTAAAAAAAAAAAAAAAACATGGGTTAGTGTAGGAAATAAGAGAACAGGTTTTCTTTAGATCAAATCCAAGTAATGTATATATAAACTTAAGTGTTTTTTTTCAAACTTAAGTATTGAGCAGAAGAGCAAATCACAACTATATTAAGAGAACAAATGATAAGTACACTAAAGTATTGCTTTAATTTTATGATTGTAGCACAATTTAAATGACATTTTAAAATGTTGTAGGTTACTTCTGTGTTGATGGAAAGTGTGGGAAAATAATGGTTGGCTTAGATGTTTAAATCTGCTGTGGATACAGGCATGCAATTGGGGCAGAAGCAAAGGAGTTCTCACAAGAGGCATCTGGGTGCAGGTAGCAATTCTTCAACAAAAGTGTTAAGTCTACCTCAAAACAACCTAGACTACAAAACCAAAGCTAAGCATTTTGAAAAAAAAAAAAGAGTATCAGAAAGAACGAAGTACACCAAATATGTAGCTTTTATGAACTCTTCTTTAAAACCAGAAATGGGCAAAGTAGTTCAGTATTAAAGGTCATGAGATTTCAGTTGCAATTTTATTCTGCCACTGTAGCTTAAAAGCATCCATAAGTAAGATATAAATAAATAATAATGGTTGTGGCCCAATCCAATTCTATACAGTGACATTTGAATTTCAAAAATTTTCACTTTAGAAAATATTTTTATTTATCATCAACCATTTAAAAATACAGTCATTTCTAGATCATGAGCCACACAAAGACAAGTGATAGCTTCTTTTGGCTGTAGGTTTTGGCAGTTCCTATTAAGCAACTGCATAAATCCCAGGTGCATGTGACAGGAGTTGCTCTCTTTCTTGCTGAACTTCAAATACATAGACACTTCGCTATCACCAGGAAGTTTTGTTTTGTCTCAGAAATAACCACAGACTAAAATGTAATGGTGACTAACCACTAATTTAAAAAATCAGGTCTAAGAGCTATGTGGTTAAATAATTAAGTCTTAACCACAATACACTGCTTGAATTAGAATAGAAGAAAAATCTATCAAAGATATCAAGAACTGGAAGTTGTATAAAAATATTTTGACACAAAGAAGCAAATAATCTCTCCCAGAGACTTAGAAGTTGTTAGAGAGCTGGTAAGCAGATTGGTTTTGTTTTGAATAGGAGTTTTGAGATTTATTTGAAAAATCTTACTTTCTTAATGGTTTGAACTCCCCTCAAAAGAAACATGAGGAATTACATCTGACAACTAGTGGAAGCTTTAAGAAACAATAGGGACCTGACATCATGACTTTCTGAAAGAAAAAAATCAAAATTAAAAAAAAAATCAAAACCAAAACATAAGAATGGGGGAAGTGGTAGGCACCTGAAGAGATGGAAGGTATGTGTGCTGGGTACTTAACAAGAATTAAGATGTGTTATATACACATACCAACTTCCCACAAGGAATATACTATGTACTAATGAAAATTTTAAAGTTTTGAAAAGTTATCTGTAGTATTATTCATTCATTCAACATACTTTTCTTGCCGCCCATCCACTAGCTACTATTTCAGATCCTGGCAATTTAGCAAGAAACAAGTCCAAGGGCCACCCTTTATAGGGTTTGGTTTTGTAGTATGATTTATTTTATCCAGAAGAAAAGACTAAATATTTGAAGTTATTTCTAGCATCTTAACCTCTTAGAACACTTTTGTGTGTTATATCCTCAAACAACCTTATTAAACAAGACAATTAAGAAAGGTGTTATTATCACCAATTTTCTGGAAGACTTAACTGAGGATTCTTGATTTTTAATCTGGTTTTCTTCTATCATATCACTTCCCTTTTACTACTTAAACAACCAAGCTACAGTTATGCAAAACTCTCTCTTGATTCTGAACTTCACCATCAGTCCAAACAATACCTGAACTGCTACATGATTCTGTAACGATTTCCTAGTATTTATACACATTAGGAAAGAGGTATGACAGCAGCCTCAAGGGTACCACTTGCTCTTGTGTGATCCAGGACATGTAATTCAACCTTACTGGTACTTGCTGTTTTTTTAAATGAGTTAATGAAATGTATACATAGGATTGCTATGAGGGCTAAACTAAAGTTACAGAGGACCACGAGCATGCGATAAACACAAACATTTGAAATTTGGCATAGTGGTGATTACCTATAACCAGCCTCTGTGAGGCTGAGGCAAAAGGATCTCTGAGCCCAGCTGGCAACTTAGTAGTTTAGCAAGACTCTGTCTCAATAATAAATAAATAAATAAATAAATAAATAAATAAATAAATAAGAAAGGGCTAGGGATAGAGCTCAGTGCGAAAACTCTGGATTCAACTCCCAATAGTGAGGGGAAAAGCCCTTGCACCTCAAATTTATGTGGATCAAAGTGTCTCTATTCTATGTCAAGAAGGAAACATTAAAGGGCCAATGAGATAGCTGCTTAGGCAAGCTTAGGAAGGTGCAAGGGACCGAAGTTCGATCCCTGGCACCATATGCTGCACCAGCCCTGCCCTCAGGGTGGGCTGAGCTAGCTTGAAAAAAAAAAGAAACATTAAAATACACTTCATCTCACAGTTTGAGGCTGCTCTAAATTTGTACTGGGATTTTTGTTTCATTTGTTAGTATGCAACAATGGTAAAACGTAAGATTTTTTTTAAATGTGCTTAAAAACTTCTATCTCCATGGCCATGACGATAATTCAAAGTACCCTGGTATATGACCTGGCCTATGCAAAGAATTCTCTAGCTGCCTCTTTCACTCTTATTTCATAAGGCATATTGTGGTTTTCTAAAATGAAAAATTCAACGCCCCTCTATCATAGCTACAACTTTTAATTTAGAGCAAAAGCTCTTGCCTCCTTGGCAGCCGCCCTAAAAGCAAATCTGCCCTCTGCTAAGGTGCTCTGCCCATTGTCATCACAGAAGCATTCCTGGTCATCTTCTGGCTTCACTGCCAAAGTCACTCTCAACAAAAGCTTCTCTTAGCCTGCCAATAACATAAAGACAGACCATAAGGTAAAGATACTTTATTAGATAATTATTTTGCATATGTAGGTACAAGTATGTAACATATTTCTCAGAGTTTCAAAATGAGCAGATCTTTTAAATATAATGGTACAATCTCAAAACTGGTCAGAAACCATGAAACCAAATAAGTATCTCTTATGAACTTTATAGAAATCCCGGGGCAAGGGAGATGGCTCAGTGGAATAAGTGCTTCCCTGGTAAGCACAAGGGCCTGAGTTCAATCCCTGGTTCTGCAAAAAAGAAAAAAAAAATATCCGTAACCTCCCCAATACTGAGGACAATAGTGCTCAGGTTCATCACTGAGAAACAGTTAAGGTCAACAAGATGATTCTATCAGCAAAAAATTACTTCAGACCTTTATGAAGGTAACTATATAGCTTCAGTTATTTGGTGCAAAATAAAACAATTTTGAATGAAGGAATGTTATATAATTCCTATAATTCCAAGTTATACTGTTAAATAATGATAGTGAAAATTTTTTAAAAAGCTTTCTTCAACCTGTAGGATGCTCCTGTAAACAGATTTCTGATTTCAAAGCATCTAAGACTGTAGATTTCATATAGACATCCTGATAAACTCTTGGAGATTTAGGAAGTTGTTTCTGCTAGAAGAAAATGCTGAATGTACATAAAAACCAAAAGGTGTTTTGCTTATACCTGAAAAAGCTGAAGATAAACAATGAATCAGAACATCTACTCTTTCAAGGAGAAGATAACAGCTTCATGTTTTATGGAGGACGAATATGATTCTGGTGATTTTAGGATTCATAGTTACTGACATCACAAATATTTCCTAAGGAGTCAGACTTAATTTGTATTAAATTATTATTTTGTAAAATGATAAATAATAGGAAATGTTGGTAAATCTGTCAAAAAAATTCCATGAGCATCATTAACATTCCATTAAAAGTCTCATCAACTGAACTCTGGATAGCCTACTAAAACTACATAAAACTGGCTTCCTGAAAGAGTACCTGATATCTCAGCACTACATACAACTGTTGTGCTGTTTTATAACGGGTAAAAAAAAAGTCTATTTAATTTAAAAAAAAACTAGTTAAGTCACATCTGCATATAGGCTGAGTAAAGAGTACTGTTTGCACTTTGCATAGCAGCTAGAATATCCTCCATAATTATTTGTTGAATAAATAGGCTTAAGAATATCAGTAAACATTAAGAACTATTACTCATATTTTATTGATACTCTACACATTTGAGTGCTTAATATAGAATTCTTAGGTTATAATTCACACATTAAACCCCAAACAACCACTACAACAGATTTACTGAATAAAACCTGTATACTATCCAGGCAATGCTTCAAAAAATTTAGTGGGGCACATGCTCATTCTAGAGGGAAAATAATCTGGGAGGGGTAAAGCTAGCCATACATTTATAGAGATTAAAAAAAAAAAACAGTATCAACACAAACCCAAAGAAGCTACAATAAAAGACATACTAAAAGGTATTAATACATGAAATTTAAAAAGCATGTAATATAGTCAATAAGAGATCATTAAAGCCTGAAGTGCCCTCTTGAAAATTCTAGTAGTGAAAAGACAGAGTAAAAGAGAGGAAAAAAATTATCTGAGAATAAGAATGAAATGGCACATAGACATTATCATGCATATAACAAAATATAAAAATAATAAAATGTTATGAACTTCATATAGATAAAAGGTACTAAGGATCAAACCCAGAGTTTGCTAGGCAAGTGCTCTGCTAGTGAGCTACATCCCTAGCCCATGTGTCAGTAATTCAAAATTTACATCAAACTGGCAAATTCTTTTTTTAAAAGAAACATTAATGTATTTGGTATAGGGTCTTGCTACCCAGCTAAAACTCATAGTGATCCTCCTGTTTCAGCCTCCCTAAGTGCTAGGATTACAGGCTACAATTACAGGTGTGCACCACCACATCCGGTCTTGGTGGCCAACTTGGTGGGCCTGGGGCAGGGCTGGCATGTGGTACTGGGGACTGAACCCAGGCTCTTGTGCTTGCCAGACAGGAGCTTAGACCTGGCCCTACAAACTGGCAAATTCTTACAATTACAAAATGTTCCAAAGTGACAGAAAAGAAAGAAAATAGCTTTCTAATTGTTTTAAAATGTTAATTGCTAAAATTCCTCACATAAAGCTCTAGTTAGGCACAGAGAACTTCACTGTTAAGTTTAATTTAAAAAAAAAGGGTGATTATAACTTCATCTTGTATAAGCTCCACCAAAACAAAACAAAACAAAAAAACAAAGAATGCCTGTGTGTGAACATGCATGTGTACAGGGGTTGCTGAGGATTGAACCCAGGACCTTCATTCCAAGGATATCCTCAGCACTTTTTATTTTTTATAAATTTTGAGACAGGGTCTCACTAAGTCACAGTGTTCTAAGGCTGAACTCAAGCTTGTTATCCTCCTGCCTTGGCCTCGTAAGAGTTCTGAGAATACAGGTGTGTGTCACCATGCCCAGCTCCTAACATTTGAAGGTAGTGAATTTGATGATAAAAGGAAAAACAAAGTAAGACAAAAAACAAAAACCAAGAAATACTGAAGGGCAATTTCACTTATAAACATAGCCAAAATCTAAACAAAATATTAGCCAACAAAATTCAACAGTATATTAAAAGGATGTTGAACTTAGATTTATTATAAAAATGTAAGAGTGGTTTAAGAAAAAATAGCGCTGGGGATGTAGCTCAGTGGCACAGCACTTGCCTAGTGTGTATGAGGTCATGGGTTGGATCCTCAGCACTGAATACTCCCTTTCCCAAACACACAAATCAATGTAATTTACATTAGCATAATAAAAGAAATTTCATCTAACTCATCTCAATACAAAAAATGTCTGACAAAATTCAGCATTCACTCATGAGAGAAAGAAAGCACTATATAGAAACCAGAAATAAAGAGGAATGTCTTTTAACTTGGTACAGCCTATAAAACCAAATTAAACAGTACTAAATTAATGCTAAAAGTATTCTCTCTGAGATTAACAAAAACACAAGAATATCTCTATTACATCATTTTTATTCTGTATTGCACAGGTGGTTCTAGCCAAAGTAAGATTCTTCTACCCAAAAATATGATTAATTTTTAAAATTATAAAAGTGATGGGAAAACACAAAGCTGTCATTATTTGCAGATGATAGTTACCTATAAAAAATGTGAAAGAATCAGAGTACAAATTATAAGAACTAATAAATTAAGCAAGATGAATAGGTAGTAGATAACAATACAAACACATTTACATTCTCACACAACAGTAACAATTTTAAAAAATAGTAAAAAAAAAACTATTTGAATGACAGTATATATTTACCAAAATTATTCACTTAACAGAGATGCATATTGCATGTGAAATATGCCTCAAAAATGTAGTGAAAAGGAGCACAACTTGTAATTGAAACAATAAATACAAAATACATAAAAAGTAGTCTAATATATACAAGATTTTTCTCAGATAAAACTTTACTTAAAAGCATAAAAAGACATTTGAATAAGTGGGATGACACAATACATGCCAGGAAAGAAAAATTTCATATTGGAAAAATATCAATTCTCTCCAATTTTATCTTCAGATTCAATAAATTTTCAATTAAAAAACTCAACAAAATTTTATAAGGGATTCAAGTCATTTAACTGGCTCTACGGTTTATACGAAAGGGCAAAATACCCAAAGTGTTAAGGGATAATTTGATGGATAGAATAAACAATCCAAAACCAAACCATTCGGATTGGGAAACCTCATTTTTAACTGTAGGATACTGTATGTCAATGGGTGAGGAATTGATACCTTGTCCAATAGTGGTGGCTTCAAGGGAATGGGGGAAGAATTAGGTACTCTTATCTCATCATACATTAAAACCCATTCCAGATAAATTAAAGATATACATAGAACATTAAAAAATAATAAAGGAGAAAGCCTTTTAGAACAGATAAGCTTTTAAAAAAAAAATAGCATAAAAATATTAACCAAAAAGGGAAAATGTAATAAATTTAACAACAACAAACAGGAATCACAAGAATGAGCAAATTGCACTTTTGTTTAATTTATTTATTTACCCAACATGTGTGTGTATGGGTGGGGGGTACTGCCAATAAGAAGAAAGCAAAAGAAAACTGAAGGAAAAGCAACAACAGAAACCATACTAGACAACCAATCCAGCCATAAAAATCGACAGAGAGGGTGTCAAGCAGACATGCGGCCTGGGATGGAACCTAGTGCTTCACACATGCTAAATATGAGCTCCACCACTAACCCCATCTCAGCCCCAACGTATGTGACTCTGAGTGATCAGTGATATGTAACAAAGAAAAGCTAATGAACTCTTCTTGAGATAGTAACTGCACAAGGACCAGGACACCGGAGCTCCAAAAAAGGAGACACAGAATTGCAGTACATTATTTGACTCTGTAATATTAACTGTAAATGCTATTATTTGACTTTGAACTTTTAGACTGAAAACTTAATCTCAGGAGATTTACTAATGGTCACAGAAAAGTTCACAATATCAAAATTATGGCCCTTAGGAGGCAAAAGAAAAAATAAGACACCAGCTACTAATTTGTTTACTTTATGAAGAAGTTGGAAGAATATTATAAATTGAAGATTATTTAAAATTACAAAGTAGCCAACTTAAAATGGAAATATAATTATGAGAAACTGACGGATAATTTGAAGACAGCATACAACATAATCCTTGCTAAATTCTTCTTTCGTTTAGTGAAATTTTTTATCATTTCTAATGTTTTTTAAACTATTTTTTATTTTCTTCAAAAAATAAAACAAAACTGGAATGAGTTGGTAAACAGATTTACAAATTAAGTTTTCTTTAGGCCCACAATGGAATTCAGTAATACCTGCTAAGTCAAGAAACAGCACTCTACATGTATAACTTAGCAATACGGAGGCAATTCCTAATAGACCCAAAACCCCAAAGAAGTTAAAGCATGGGATGTTTAACTTATAATAAATGTTTCATATTATATAATAAATGTTTAATTATTATAAGTTCTTTTGTATTATTGGATTTTTCAATCCACATGCATATACTCTTTTAATATAAAAGTTATTTAAAGCTCTTAAAGAAAAAAAAAGACTGATATCCCCAACAGCTCATTTAGTCAAAATGCCATCTGTCATTGGGTAGGTAAATGGAATGTTCACTGTAACAGAAAAACTTTCATATATCTGATGAAGATCAATATACAGCAATCTGTCAACTTTATCTGGTAAACTTACTCTTGTCATCATTAATCAGAGTGAAAAATTCAGTGCAGAGGCCAAATCCTATCCTTCATTGTTTCTTTCACCCTTACCTTTCTCTATTTAACTTTCTGGCTTTCTGATCTTCTCTTTTTTTTTTTTGGTGGAACCAGGGATTGAACTCAGATCCTTGCATTTGCCAAGCAAGTTACTGAGCCATCTCCTCAGCCCTTTCTGGTCTTCTCTAACTTTGCTTTATTTAGTATGAATATTCAAGAATCTGTGTATACACAGATTCTGTCTGTGTGTCACCTGTTTAATTTGTAGAATAATTTTATGCTAATTTTCTCTTAATTTATTTTTTTCTCTTAATTTAAAAGAGCAAATTAAGTTAGTATTCATTTCCCCGTCATATAGTTTAAATCTCTATGAGAGGGCCAGAGAGATAGCTCAGTGAAATAAGCGCTTCTCTGGCAAATGCAAGGGCCTGAGTTCAATCCCCAGTTCTGCCAAAAAAAAAATCTGAGCATTACAGCTGTGGAGAAGAAATGATCTCTACCACTATTTAAGGGAACAACACAAAGAAAGACAATCCAGTTCAATAGTACAGTAATTACTTTTCCATTTATTCATATTTTTGGAGACTTCTTTTTTTTTTTTTTTGCAGTACCAGGGATTGAACTCAGGACCCTGCACTTGGCAGGTAAGCGCTTATTCTACTGAGCTATCTCCCTGGGCCCTGGAGACTTCATTTGAATATAACTTAAATGTCAGGAAGTAGGAGCTAAGTTCCCACACATTTATGGTGCTATAAAGAAAGTCTGAATCTGAGTTCCTCAATGAAATAAAAAAACTATAAAGATCAGTGTTCGTGTTACATAGTATTTGGGATTTTCTGAGTTCCCCATTTCACATGGCCCACATCTAGGTGTATACTTACACTATATGTGCAAGGTCAAGTGGTTTCTCTGGTTGCTCAGGAAAAACAGGATGTGCAGGTTCTCTGGAGGGTACACACCCCAAAGATTTACTAATTGCACGGCTCAACTTCTTTGCAGGAGATTTCTGTGTCAAAAATAGAAAATAAGGACATATGAAATTAAACTCTTAAAAAGAATGACAAAGAACTCCAAAAGAACTTGGTGACAAGAACACAGAAAAATATATTTTCATAATCAAAGCAAGTTTCATTATAGTAAACAGAAGTAGACAGAAGTAGGGCTGGCAGAAAGGAACTCACAGAGATCATTTGTGGTCCTTTCATCTATACTATAAGTCACACTATCACATTCATGTTAACTGTCTTTCTGGAGCTGTATGTATCTTTGTATAAATTCCTTCTTTTGATCCTTCTAGATCCTTTTTTATAAGATGTTAAAGTCCAATAAGAACCAGAACTTCTTGGTGGCCCAGAATATTAAGCAGGCAAGATAATGCTAAGAGTACATAGCTTATGGATGTTAGCAAATTAGTTATTATTAAAATATTCCTAAATAAATGTAAGGGAGAACATCTGGTTTTTAGGGCCTGGGTATATTGGCAGATATAAGTGACTCTGAATTATTATATATCAGAGACAAAAAAAGAACTTATGAGCTGGACAAGATGTCACATGTCACACACCTATAATCCCAGCACTCAGAAGGCTGTGGCAGGAGGATTATGAGTTTGAAACCAATTTGGGCTACATACCAAGATTAAGTTGGCATATGGACACATTTGCTCTGAAAACCAGAAACTACCAAATCCCAAGATTATCAAGCTTGAGATTTAATAATAAAAATGCACGAAAAGTAAATAAAATTACAGAAGAAAGTTATGTAGAACATTTTTTCCAAAGCCCCCATCTACCTTTTTGGGGGGCAATAGTGGGATAAAACTAATCCTCAGCCCTCTTAAAACTCCATTTTAAAAAGGCTCTTTCTATAAGTGATGCTGTCTATTCAATGCTCTTTAAATAACAGTGTAGTCTGAAATTTTGACAGGACATTGATTGTAAAATGGAGTTAGAATTTTCATTCTACTCACTCTGTAGTTCATTATCAAATGTGCCACTTGAAGCTCTATAGCTATGTATTTTATCAATACCATATCTCCACTTGTTTTATATGCTGATTGCTGTAATATTTAACATATAATAAAATCAAATCTGTTTACTTTCACAACAAACAAGCAAAGTTAATTGATATGTGTTTATAATAAAGACTAAATAATACCAATTTCTTTAGATGCTTCCTGTCCTGAGTTGGCTCATCATCACCTTTCACTGGCTCCTTCAACACACTAAATTCTGAGAAAAGTCTAGGTATAACCCACAAACTTCAGAAATTTCTGCCCTGTTTAGCTGTGGGTTTCACCCAGACTATCCATTTCCTTCTGACCACTTACTAAATTTTTAAGGAAGTAAAGGAAGGAGTAAGGGAAGAAAAACAACAGTCCAGGTCTAGGAACTGCTGTCTCCTCCACTTTACTTGAACTACAATGCTAGTAATTTTCTTTTAGGTCTGAGTACTTTCTCCTAACTTTAAAAGTCATGTAACAGAGATGTAACCTAGAAAATTAATTCTATAAACATTCTTTTAGCAAACATTCTCAACCTTTTTGAACTTTCAGTATCTTCATCCACTTCACCTAATTTTGAAACATTTCCCACAATCTCTTACAAATACTAAGATATAGAGAGATAGACAGATAGATCTATATCTATATCTATATATCTATATCTATATCTATCTATCTATATAATAGAGCAAGGAAGGTATAAAATCTGAGTTTTTGCCTTGAACTCACTAGCCTACATTGCCTCAAACTCAGGGCAATCAGATTTCATCCTTTCAAGCACTTGAATTACAGGTGTGCACCACCATGACCATACTATATACACAGTTTTAGTATATGTGTTGTCAAGGTAAGCATCATACACACAGTTTTAAGTCATAAAATCCATATTACCTATCTATCCATTAGTCTTCCTATGAAAGAAAATGTTAACACTCACTGTCCTTGTAGGCCCACTTACCACACCTTCTTCTATGCTGATAATCACTATCTTAGATGTTGAATTAACCATTTCAACATTTCCCTGGTTTTATTATTTTAGCAGTTATAAATACAAAATGCACCAAATATGCTTAAAATCTACACTTATATGTATTCTGCAACTTGCTCTTTTCACTAAAATTATAATTCATCTATGTGCAATTTATATTTCACTACATTACTTGTAATTCTTTTTCATCACTTATAATTTAGATTTGTTTCATTGTTGATAAACCTTTGTTTGGGTTGTTTCCATGTTGTCTTGGTCATTCATAATGCTGTTATACCCAAAAAACATTCTACTCCATGTCTCTTGGTGGCCATGGAAAGAATTTTCTAGGCCTCAAATTACTGATCCTTCTGGCTATATGCATTATTCAGGTTTATTAAGCACTACTGACCTGCTTTACAAAATGGTTACACCAATTTCCCATCAGCTATGAGACTTTCTCAAACACCACATTCTGGTCAACCTTTACTATTGCCAGACATTTTACTTTTACTTTTTTTTTGGTCAGATATTTTAAATACTTGATATGGTATTGTGGTTTTATGATTCCCTATTAACTGAAAATACTTCATTTTCCTATTTTCATGGGCCATTGTATTTCTCTTGTGAAAAGCCTATTCTCATCTTTGCCACAGTGTTACATAAGCTACTTTTCTCTAAGAAGTCATGTTGGGCCTGGGCTCAGCGGCACAAGTGCCTGCCTGGCAAGCACAAGAACCTGAGTTCAATCCCTGGTACCAAACAAAGTCATGTACAAACAATTTCTCCTTTAGGCATCTCAGTCTGTTACACTTATGAATAACAAATAGCATTACTATCTTTATATATCAACATTACCAATTTAGCAATCTTTCCTTTATTTTTTGTATCTTGAGAAATATTTCCCCCTCCTAGGTCATAAAGTCATTTTTCCACATTGTCTTCCAATGCCTTATAATTCTTACCTTTTGTATTAAATGTGAATCTACTTAGGGCTGATTTTTGATAGGTATGAAGGAAGAATCCAATGCTATTTTATATGTACAATCAATTATCTCATTTAATAAATCATTCCTTTCTACTTGATGGATATATTTCTATCCTGTACAAATACTACACTGATGTAATTACTCGCTATAGCTTATCTTTTCAGATAGTGCAAGTGCCCAAACTTATATTGTTCTTTAGGAGTTTCATTATTGTTGATCCTTTTTTGTATTTTCACCTAGATTTTAGAATCAGTTTACATTATACACACCACTACCACCACCACTAGCAACAGCAACAACTCTGCTGGGATTTCAATAGGGACTGATAGAATAAATAGATAATTTTTCAGAGAACTGATATCTTTACATATGAAAATCCCTTTCTATGAACATGTTTATTTCCCCATGTGTCTGAGAGCATTCTTTAATGTTTTTCAATAGAATTTTAGATTTTAAATTTAAAAGAATTTCTTTTTTTTTTTTTTGTACTGGGGCTTGAACTCAAGACCTTGCGCTTGCCAAGCAGGTGCTTAAGCCACTGAGGTATTTCCTCAGCCCAAGAATTTCAGTTCTTTAAAGAATCTATTCATCTCTAATATTTATTCCTATTTTATAGTCTTACACCTAGCAATCATTCTAATTGATTGACTGATTGATTACAATACTAGGGACCTAACTCAGGGCCTTCACATTGAGCTACATCCCAGTCCTTTTAGATTTTTGAGGGGCTGGAGAGATAGCTCAGTAGAATAAGTGCTTGCCTGGCAAGCGCAAGGGTCTGAGTTTGATCAATCCCCAGTTCTGCCAAAAAATAAAAATAAAAATTTTAAAAAAAATAAACTTTTGAGACAAAGTCTCACTAACTTGCTAAAATGTCTAGGCAGAGTTCTATCACCACCAGGCCTGTCATATTTTTTGATTATGGTAAAATAAACCCAATATTTATCATTTCACTTGGTTTGAAATATACAATTTAGCAATGTTAAGCATATTCACATTGTTATACAATCAATCTCCAGATGTTCCCAATCTACTGAACTGAAATTATATACTGTACCCATTATTATACAGCAGTCCTTTGTCCCCTCCTCTGGGCCCTGATAACCAGTGATGATGGATACCTGGTTTGTTTTCATCTTTAAGCTATCATGAATACATAATGCCATATGAATAGGTGGACAAAGACTTCGCTTTCAATTCTTTGGAACATTTATGTTGAAACTGCTGGATGATATGATAGTTCTATTTTTAAGGTTTTGAAGCATCTCCTTTCTCTTTCCCAAAACACCTGTACCACATAAAAATCTACCAACAACTCAAAAGAGTTGCAGTGTCTCTACACTCTCAATAAAATTTATTTTCTTTTAAATATAGTAGTAGCCACCATAATGGTGTGAAGTAAAACTAACTATGGTTTTGAATTCCATTTTCCTGAGGATTATTGATGCTGAGAATCTTTTCATATCCCTGTTAGTCCTCACCTTTAGAGAAATGTCTTTTCCTGGCCCTTGCTCATTTCTCAGCAGGGTTATATGTGGAGTTTTGTCATTGAATTGTACTTTTTTATATAATCAGAATTCAAATTGCTTTTAAGATATCTGATTCAGATGTATCTTCTCCCATTTTATGGGGATGCTTCACTCTGCTATGTATTTAATGCACAGTTTTAAGGATTTTTTTGGTTTGTTTTGTCTTTTTGAGAGGTTTCCCTATGCAGTTTAGGCTAGCCTCAAACTCACTTTGTAGCCCAGGCTGGCCTCAAACTTGTAGCAATTTTCCTGCCTCAGCCTCTTGCAAGTGCTAAGATTTCAGGCATGTGCCACCTTGCCTAGACAGTTTTAAGTTTTGATGTATTTTAACTTTTTTAGTTTTGTTGTCACTGATCTCTTTTAATTCAGATTTACCCTGAAAGTTTTTAGATTTTCTAAATTGACAGTTAACATTAAATAATAATATAATTCTGATTCTTTTCAATTCAAAAACTTTTCTTTTCTTACTTTATCATGCCTGTAAAGAGTTTCAACAGAACACTGAACACTTATTCAATTACTCACAAGCCTTCCTCTTTGTTTTTAACCTTAGGACACACTGTTTTGACATCTTATCAAGAAATATAATGGGTTCTATTGGTTACTAGAAATAGTTCTTATTGTCCCATATTAGGTTTAAAAGTTTCTTCTAGACTGCTAAGAGTGGGAGATGAGAGTGTGGGAATGAGTGTGTGTGTGTGTGTGTGTGTGTGTGTGTGTGTGTGTTTAAATCATCAACGGATGTTGGGTTTTATAACATATTTCATATAAATCTTTTGAGATGATCTGTATTTAATCCACTAATCTATAGATATATGGTATGTTATGATATATCCTTAGCTGGCTGAGTAAAACAAGTGTGGCCATGATATATTGCTTTTGTGAACATTGTTGGTTCAGTTTCCTACTGTTTTGTTTAGATTTCACTTACGAGTGCAAATAGCTTATAATGTTCTTTTTCTTGTTGACTTTGTAAGGTTTTGGTACCAAGGTTAATACAGCCTCAAAAATGAAACAAACTAGAAAGCATATGTGGTAGTATAACCCTGTGGTATCAGCACTCGGGAGGCTGAAATAAAAAGATCTTGAATTCTTGAGTTTGAGGCAAATCTAGACTACTAAGGGGGTCAAGACCAAATTGGACTACCTGGCAAAGCCCTTCACATACACACACACACACACAAACTTCTCACACACACACACAAAGGAAATTACAAATTTAAAATAAAACTTACAACTCTAACATTTATGGTGTATACTTTTATCTTGAGACCCTTCCTTAAAAATTATATATTTACACTAAATTTATTTTGCTTACTATTTTTTAAAAATGTATTTGGTACAGGGTCTCACTACACAGATCAGACTCATAGTGATCCTCCTATTTTCAGACTCCCAAGTGCTGGGATTACAGGTGTGTGCTATGACGCCCAGTCTCTTGTTTAGTATTTTGTCTGATACATCTTTTTTATTCTTTCATCTTTCTATGTCCTTTTTTTCCCCTTTGGTACCAGGGATTGAACTTGTGCTTGCCAAACAGGTGCTTGTGCTGCTAAACTACATCCTGGGCCCCATGTCCTTATTATTATTATTTTTTTAACTACTTCTGTAAACAGCATAGAACCAGATTTTTATTTTATTTATTTATTTTGTGGGTCACTTGTTTATTGGGTCTTCTCTGCAAGAGACCCCCAAGGGCAGGGACACAGGTCTGAGGCCCCCATCCCCAGGCATTCAATAAACACCTCCCCAAAGCCTAGTGGGAAAAGGTGTGGAGAACCCACTACCCACAACTTCCCTACCCTAACCTTCAGTGCCAGATGGGCAGATTTGTAAAATATCTAGATATAACTCTGTATCTGGAAAATTCAGTTAGTTTACTTATTCATTCCTATGGCTTGCTATATCACTTGTCTCATTTTTTTGTCCTTTAGGTATCATCATTTTACTTTTCCTCTGCTTTTGGAAAATCATTTTCTATTCATGTATTTGGTACAAGGCCTCACTACACAGCTGGAAGTTTCAGTGATCTTCTGTTTTGAGCCTCCCCAGTGCTGTGATTACAGGCGTACACCACCATTCCAGGTCTCAGTGGCTGGTGTGGCTCAGTGCCTAAGCCGCCACTTAGTCAGGGAAATTTTACTTTTTTAGTTGATCCCTCCAGGGGCTGCTTTAAAAAAAAAAAATGAAAGTAACATTTACTGAGAACCTACTTGGTGTCATAGGCTCATTTAATGCTCACAACAGAATTAGATATTAACAGTCTCAATTTTAAAGGTGAAGAAATTAGAGCCCAGTGCAAAAGCTAAAGCTCTATAAAAGGCCTGTCTTACTTTTCTCAGGGTAGAACTGACATAGCCTATGAACAAGTAAAATGACTTTAAAACATGCAGAGGTTGAAAGAGAAGCCCAGAGCAGAGAGACATTTTTAGGAGGAGCTAGGGAGAATGAAAAACTCATGGACCAGTACAGAAACACCCAAGTACCACAATGTGGGAAGGTGAGGGATGTGCACTGAGTCACAGCTTCCAGTGGAGAAGCAGGTGCTAACAGGGAGACCCATGAGACTTGTGCCATAACTGTTGTACCGAGTTCCTGTGCCAAGCTGGGATTTGTTTTCATCATGTAACCATGAACTAGCACTAAGAGGCTCTAAAAAGTATTTTTCTTGACTTGGATCACTGTATTTTCAATCAGCCTCAAGCTAATTCCTTGCACAGCACACTCTTCAGGTATGGTACATGCTGACAGGTCCTGACACCAGGATAACAGCCTAATAGAAAAGCACAACACTGATGCTTTTAAGGCCATTCTTGTCATTTTAACTTCTAGTTATTCTCTCTGAACACACCACCCTTAGCTCCAAGTCATACCACATGAAGGGATTCAAGCACAACAATATCCCCCAGCAGAAGGTCCTCTATACAAAGCCTACTAAATCCTCAGGTAGGTCAGGAATCTTCTCTTTTAGCATGAGCATTTATTCAGAATCTTCATCAGCATATCCATCTTTATCCATTTAATTCTTTAAATCTAATCAACTGTTCAACTAGTTTCATAGAACTGTTTAGAACTTTAGCTGCACCTTATTTTAATCCCCAAAAAATTAGTATATATTAGTCAATGACTATTAATATTACTTGATGCTTATTTAAATTTATCCATATTTATTGATTCTACTACATGCAAATTTTTCTTGCATTCCAAGTCTTTCATTCTCCTTCATATTTTTTCTCAAAGTGTAATTTTTGTTCCTTCCGTCAGCAATATTTTTATTGGTAACAAATCTGGGATTTTTCCTCAAAATATCTTTCTTTGTTCCTGAAAAAATGAATCAGTTACATAATTTTTGGCTGATCTTTTCATTCTCTCTTCAAATCATTTACCTGGCTTTCATATTTCTCGTCTTTTTCTATCTGTATTCAGTATTCTGTATACAGGCCTATTTTTTCAGATGTTTTCTATTCTCTAATTTTCACTTTAGCTATTTCTCATCTGCTACTTAATTCCTTTATTAATTTTAATGTTAATGTTTATTTTTATTTCTAGAAATTCAATTTGGTCTTTTTAATCAGCTTATTTTTTGAACATCACTACTGCTAACTTGTTTAACTTTGTTAACGCAACATTTTCTCAAGTTTTTGGGAGACTAAATCTGCTTTCTGTGTGTGTTCTTGCAAATTTTTGCTCATACATTGCTCTGTGATTAGGTCTGACCTTCTTAATAATGAGTTGATCCTTAGTAAGGACTGTTTTCTGCATGGGAGCCCCATCTAGCCTGAGTATAGAAGTGAGAAGGGGTTTTTTGTTTCTTTTGTTGTTGCTATTGTTTTACTTCCATAGGTAGCAAGGAGCAGTGATACCAAAGAGACCTTTTAAGGAATGACAAAAATGTATCATTTCTTCATTGTCCAATATGATAGTCCCTAAGCACTTGGTTACTGAGCACTAGCATTTGCATTCTGACAAGAAAACTCAATTTTTAATTTTACTTACTTTGAATTAAAGAGCCACATAGCTAATGGCTAGAGCATTTGGAAAGTGCAGCGAAGGTTTCATTTCCTTTTGTTAAGAGGGTGTAATCTTTTTTTTTTTTTTTTTTTTTTGCATTAAGATGTGATTCTTTTTTAAGTGAACGTCTGCAAATGGTGTGATGCAAAGCTCCAACTTCATTTGTCTTCCCTGTGTATTTAGGTATCCCCTCAGCATTTTTTTTTTTTTTCGGAACCAGGGATTGAATTCAGGCCCTTGTGCTTGCCAGGCAAGCACTTATTCTGTTGAGTTATCTCCCCAGCCCCCAAGAGATTGTATTTTGGGGGGAGAATTTTGTGGAACTTAGTGGTAGAAACTGGATTGGACACTTCTGCTTAGCAAACATTATGTTTTCAGTTTTTCAAGGTTTCTGCCTTTGTTTTCATTTTTTTCCAGAGAAGCATTTACTTACAATGTACCTTTTACTTACAAACTCAATTTGTTCTGTAAGGGCTACTTATAACTCAAGTTGGTTGTAACCTGAGACTACTTTTCCCAAAAGTATAATGCAAATACCCATAATGCTTTCCAAATCTCCCAAAGCACACCTTGATTAACCTTTTCATAATAAAAATAGGTTTCATAATGTGTAATTTACCAGAAACACTAACGGTTTTCCTACTATAGTCACGAAAAAGTTAGAAGATGTACCTAGTTATCAGAAACCACAATTTCATATAGTATTCACCACTCAAGTTGACACCTTTGGCTTGCAGAAAGGGAGGATGAAATGAAAGGTTGTTACTGTTCTGAACGAAAGTTCTCTTTCATAAGAATATCAGGAATCTTGCTCTCTGCTGTCCTTTTTTTTTTTTTGGGGGGAGAGACTGCAGTCCACTAGGGCTTGCTTCTGGCTCACTAGATCTTAACTTTTTCAGAACAAAAAATTAGTCTAAGGTTGCCTGTCTCTGTCTTTTAACAGTTTTTCAGTATGATATGACAGTGTCATTAAGGGAATATTTGCAATGATTGGCTTTTTCTATCTGAGTAGATCTTCTCTACAAATATTTTCAGCTCTGTCCATTTTTTCAGGATTTCTTTTACTTCAAAAGAGCTTTGAGGCACAGATTGTTGATATTCCCTCTCCTCTTCAGAAAGCTCCTCAGCTGCCAACCAGAAGCTGCTGAAGTTTCTCTGTAGACAGTTGCTCTAAATGTTCCTCCACCAGTTTCTCAACAGTGCAGTCTCCCTGCAAGCCTATAGACTCTGTTATAATGAAATCATCAACCACAGGGTCAACTGAAGGCTCACGATCTTCTACATAGTCTTCAAAGTCTCTCTCCTGAGTAATTTTAAGCCACTCTTTCTTCTAGGCAGATCTCTGTCCCCAGAGAGACATGCCCAAGATTTCTCAATTACCGCACACAGAAAAGGATATTGTAATGTTCCTTCCAGAACTCCTTAGGCTCAAATCTGTATCTCAGACCATCTGGAAACACTTCAGGAACAATTCCTTGGTGTATAGCTTTTTAAAGTTAGCTATAAACTGCTGGTCCATAGGCTATGGTGGAATTGTATTAGGCAGGAGAAACTCAACTGAGACCCATGGGAATTCTTCAGCCAATTCTTCTAAATCTCATAGATGAGCAGGGGCACTGTCCATTAATGAGAACCTGGAGTAGTAAACCTGTCCTACAGATATTTCTTAATTATATTTCAGATAGAACAGAAAGCCTTGCTGATCCACTCAAGAAAAGCTATTCTTGTTACCCAGGGTTTTGTGTTAGATCTCCATATGAGCCTTAGCCTATCTTTATGGTTTTGGATCACTTTAGGGGTCTCAGAGTGATAAACCAAGACAGACTTCATCTGGAACTCACCACTCACATTGGCACATAGCAATAAGGTTAGCCTATCCTTCATCGCCTTGTGGCCTGGCATTTCTTCTCTTCTTGGATAATGTAAGTTCTCCTTGGAATTTTCTTCCAGAAAAGACCAGTTTCATCAAAATTGAAGACTTGATGACAGCAAAAGCCAGTTTTGTGCCATCATTTTGAAGTGATGCATGTAATTTTCAGCAGCCTTTTTATCAGCACTGGCTGCTTCACCATGCCTAGTTACACTATGAATTCCAGTTCTTGCTTTAAAATTGTGAAACCATCTCTTACTAGCATAAAATATTTCACCATTATCATTCATTGATGGATTATCCTTTGTGAGATCTGAATTTATAGCCCTACCTTTTCACAAATTATAGACATAGGCTATAATCTGCCATCTGTCTTTCACTTATACACACTAATAGCCTTTCTATCTTGTCTAACATTGTTGATCATGACTAATGTAACATGTTTAGGAATACTAGCTTCCTTATATAAATCTTTTCTCTGTAAGACTGTCAAAACAGTAGATTTCAACATGCTGTACACATTAGCAAAACTGGTCACACAAACACCATTCTCATATTTCTCCACAGTTTCCTTCTTTTTGACTGTGGTTGCTATAGTAATTATAGTGATTATATAAGGCACTGACCAAAATCACACCCACAAACATATACCTGTCTCAGACCAATACACACAGTAACATCTGCTTTTCTGGTATCAGGAGTCTTTGTTTACAACACAAGTGATCAGCATTCAGGTCATAACTCAAAGACTTTGGTCTTAAGTTAAACCTAAAATTCTGGTTGTAACCCAAGCTGTTCGTATGTGAAGTCAGCCATAACTCCAGGGTCCACTGCATTTCTTTGTATCTTCTCTAGGACAGTGGATTTTTCTATCCCCTTTTCTTAAGGAAGCCTATCAGTTGTACTCTTGTTGTGTATACTCAACACAGATTTTTCTTAATCATGGGATACTAACCTCTGGTACCTAACTTTAGTACCTTACTAATCTCTGGAACTCCACAATCTTAGGTTTAATTCCAGTACCAAGCCATTTCAATGCACTCAAGCTCAATCTTATTGTATTTAATTCAGTATTAATGTCTCCGTTAGTAGTTAAAGTGAGTATACCAAATTGCTGGAGTTAGCAGTTACATTGGTGCAAGTCTCTTAACTACAAGTTGAATTATACTGGCACTTCCAAGATAAATGCCAAACTGATCATCCTCAAACTAATTTAGTAATTTTCTGAGAAAGTGTCTTACTATGTAGTCCAAGCTGGCTTTAAACTACTGTGTAGGCCAGACTATCCTAAAACTAACAGCAGTCCTTCTGAGTCAGCCTCCTAAATGCTGGGCATTACCACCAAGACTGGTACCAACAGGCTTGGCAATTTACTAACTTCTTAAAGTAAAAATATTCCACCTGTATTCTAAAATGAGGAGCAACTGAAATTTTCTTTTTTGGTGCTGTTCTTGTTCATTTGATGACAGAGGTAATATTGGTCTAGTAAAGTTGATTACATAGGTGCCAACCTTGTGCTCTGGATCAGTATGCCTTCCTTGAAGATTTGAGAAAACTCACCTGCCTTGAATTGATCTTTCTTGGGGGAATAGATCCATGATGATCATTCCAATATTTTTTTACCTACTTGTGGTAAAAAACTATTCAGTTTTTACTACTTCTTGTATCAAATTTGGCAATACCCATTTTCATCTAAGTCTTCCAATTTATAAAGTTTGTAATATTTTCTAACAATAACAAAAAAAGCAAAACTGTTCTATATCCAAATTCCTCTTTTTCCCTTTAGTCTTTTGTATTGTTTCAGACAAGGTCTCACTATGTAGTACAGATTGGCTTTGACTGTGCTTACTCCAGGATGGACTTGAACTCACAGTGATCCTCCTGCCTCAGTTTCCTGAGTGCTGAGATTACAGGCATATGCCACCATACCCAGCTTTTCATTTCCAACTGATTTTCTTCCCTCTGTATTTAGAACAGGGTCTACAGGGTCTCACTAGACTGGACTCATAGTGATTCTCCTGTTTTCAGCCTCCTAAAGCCTTGGGATTATAGGCATGTGACACCATGCCCAGTCTCAATCAATGTCTCAGGGAATCCATGGCCTGCATGGCATGTCTCAACTGAGTTTTGTGTTTTAAAAATACTACATGCAAACAGATCAATTTTACATTTCAACCGTTATTTTGTTACATTGATGCAGTTTATTTCTTCCAATGTCAATCATTTTGGGGAGTTCATTTTTATTTTCCCTTCTACTTGAGCCTTATCAGTTTTTTTTCTTTTAGAAAGTTAAAATCTCAGTTCATTTAGTTTCAATCTTACTTTTAGAAATTATGTATAGAGCTGTTATTTGAGATGTTTGGACATGAGTTTTTCAGTCTATTTTGTTCATCTCCATTGTGAATTCTCCCTACTTCATGAATTTAGAAGTTTATTAAATATTACCCAGTATATGTTCAGGTTATTAACTCATAATTTATTGCAATATGGTCACAGAGGCTTCCTTATAAGCGAAGGCAAGACAATGATGAGGGAGCAAGGCCATGTGCATGGGAACATACCTTCCAGACAGAAAGATCAGGGCAGAGGTCCTAAATGCAAGCCTAGCTGCTATGTAGAAGAAATAGCAGGGAGTGCAGAATCCTTGGTATGGGAAGAAGGGAAGAGAGCAAGAATGGAGGAGAGGGGCAGGGAGATGGCTCAGTGGAATAAGTGCTTCCCTGGTAAGCACAAGGGCCTGAGTTCAATCCCTGGTTCTGTCAAAAAAGGATGGAAGAGAGTTAAGGAGGAATGGAGGCATAGTTATGGGAGCAATGTAGGGAGGACATTTTATGTCACTTTAAAGATGGAATGTAATGGGGTTTTATACAGAATGAGATCATAAATACAGAAATATATTTATGCAATCATATAACGTTACAGAAAGTAAACAGTCTAATATTTGGGATATTATACTTTTTAGCATTTAGAAGTCTTCTCTTGTCCTTTATTTTTTATTTTTTCACAAGCTCTTTATAATAGTACAGGTTTATAATACATAATGTTTATATTTCTTGTGTGGAACTCATACATGTACATAACTCTTCTTACTTCCCTTCCCGTACCCCTTGATCCCCTTTCCACTTGAGAAAGATTTCACTACTTTTTATTTTGCAATACTTAAGTTTGTGTGCCTGACTTATTTCACATTATTGTCTCAAGTGCATTAATTTTCCTACACATGACTCAAGTTATCTTTATGACATAGTAGTATTTCCCTGTATGTAAATAAAACTTTCTTTATCCATTTATCTATTGATAAAACATATAGGTTGCTTCCAAGATTTAGCTATTATCAATTGAGCTGTTATAAACATAAATATACATTTCTCATTGTATTATCATGTTTTTACTCTTTTGGAAAGATGCCTAGAAGGACAATACCTGGGCTGAATGGAATTGCTAGTATTAGTTTTTTGAAGAATCTTCATACTGATTTTCATACTGGCTGTATGTTTATATTTCCACCAACAATGTAGAAGGCTTCCTTCTTCCAAGAAGCCTTACCAGAATTTATTATTTTATTTCTTAATAAAGGCTATTCTTTCTGTGATAAAATGAAATCTCACTGTTGTTTCAATTTCTATTTTTCTATTATGACCCATAATGTTGAACATTGCTTTATATATTTATTGGCTATTTTTACTTCTATAAAGTGTCCATTTCGGTTGCCTATTTTTTGAGTGTCTTTTATTTGGGGGGTATCTAATTTTTTTTTAACTTCCTATATATTCTATATATCAGTCCTCTCATGAACAGCTGAAAAAAACTCCTTGTTCATTCTATAGGTTGTTTTCTTTTGTTGTTGTTGTGTTTGTTTGTTTGTTTTGCAGTACAGAAAGCTTTAAAATGTAATCCAATTTTTTTCACTTTGGTACTATTTTCTGTGCAACCAGGGTCCTGTTCAGAAAGTCCTTGCCCATATCCCTGAACACATGGGTCTTACCTACTTTATCTTTAAAAAGGTTAAAGTATTCCTGTTTTAACATTTAGTTCTTTGACCCATTTGAACTTCAGTGAGACATATAGGTCTAAATTCAATCTTTTGCATGCAGACAGCCAATTTTCAGAGGACTATTTGTTAGAAAGGCTGGCACTTCTCCACGAACCCTTTGTCAAAAATCTAATAGTTGAATATACTTGGGGGTTGTTTCTGAATTCTCTATCCCATTCCAATGATGTATATGTCTGTTTTTATTTCTAGAGCTTTGAAATATTACCTTAAAGTCTGATATTGTGATGTTGTTCAATCTTTTGTTACAAAAGATTGGTTGTATATTTCTGGGCCTCTTCAGCTTCCATATAGGTTTTTGTATTGTTTTCTCCAGTTTTGGGAAGGATGCTCATAGCATTTTGATTAGGATTGTATTAAATATGTTTGTCAAATTTGGGTGTATGGCCATTTCCCTAAATTGGTTCTACCTATCCAGAAACACGAAATCTTTCAATTTTCTGATGTTCTCTTTGATACTCTTCTTCACAGTTTTTGTGGTAGGTCTTCCACTTCGTTAAGCTAATGCCAACATATTTAATTTTTCTTGGTGCTAGTGGCAACAGTATTTTTTCCTGATTTCTCAGTGGGTTCATTATTAGTGCGCAGGAACTCAGTTAATTTTTGTGTTTTGTATCCTGCTACACTATTAAATTTGATTTATTAATTCTAAGAGTGTTCCAGTGAATTTTTTTGGTGTTTTACACAGAGGATCATATAATTTGAAAATGATCATTCAACTTACTCTTCTTATACATATGCCTTCATTTCCACTTTTTGCCTATTCTTGTTAATGTTTTAAGTACTATATTGAGCAGATGTCGTGATAGTGGCCATCCTCATCTTGTTCCTAATTTGTAGAGGGAAAGTTTTTTAAATCACTTATGATATTGGCAGGTTTATCATAAATGGATTTCATCAGATACAGATAAGATCCATCTATACCTATTTCTTTAAGTGATATTTATTAGGAAAACATATTGTGCTTTGTCAGTGCCTTCTTTCTGCTGAGATGGTCATGTGATTATTTTGTCTTGAATTCTTTTTATGTGACATACTGCATTTGTTTATTTGCATATGTTGAACCACTTCTCCATTCCTGAGATGAAGCCTCCCTGGTCACAGTATATGATCTCTTTGATAATTTGTTGCACCCAATTTGCCAGTATGTTGATGATTTTTACATCTATATTCATTAAACAGACCACTCTATAGTTTTCTCTTTTTGTTGAATCCTTGTCTGATTTTAGAATCAGGGTAGTGCTAGTTTCCTAGAATGATGTTAGAAGTATGACTTCCTTCAAATTTTATAACACAGCACCTGCATACCAAGCATGTGGACCTGAGTTTGATTCCTGGTACCACCTCTTCCCAAGTAAAATAAATCTCATTATAGAACTTGAGGGGTATTTTGGTCAGATCTTCAATGAAACTTTCATAGAAATCAGCAAAGAATCCATCCAGACCTGGGCCTTTTTCACTTGGTAAGTTTTTTTTAATTAATGTTTCAATTTCATTGCCTGTTATTGGCAGTTTCAAAAATATATCTACTTCTTCTAAATTCTCCAATATACTAGCAAATGGGTTAGTAAAATCATTGTTAATAATCTTTTTTTGTTGGTGGCTCTCTTGTTTTCACCTTTTCATTTCTAGTTATATTGATTTGAGTCATTCCTCTTTTTTTTTTTGTTAAATGGTCTAAAGGTTTGTATCTATTGTTTATTCTTTCCTTAGACTAAACAATTCATTATTTCTTTGTATCAGTTTTTGGTCTCATTTTAACCTCTAATCTTTGTAATTTCCTTCCTTGTACTACTTTTGGGTTTGGATTGCTCTTGTTTTGTTTGTTTTTTGAAGTATACTATTCGCTTATGTACTTGGGATAAATCTGTTTTTATGACATGGGCATTAACAGCCATAAATTTCCACTTATGATTGCTCCCATTTTTATCTCGGAGATTGTGGTATATTACACTGTCAGTCTTGTCTGGTTCTATGAGTTAATTTCTTCTTTGATTTCCTCAGAAACCCACTGTTTTAAGAGTATACTGTTTAATTTCATGTATTTGCATAATTTCTGAGTTTTTAAAAACTACTATGGTCTGATAATAAGCATGCATAACTTCAATCCCTTTACATTTACTTAAGTTTATTTTGTTGGGTACTATTTGGAGAAAGTCTCATGTGCTACTGAGAAGAATGTGTATTCTGTTGTTGTTGGGTAATACACGCTGTAGATACCTATTAAATTCCTTTGAATATTTCATTTAACTCTTATCTCTTTATTTTTCTTAAATCTAGTTGACCTATTTGTGATAAGTAGGGTATTGAGGTTCCTGAGTTTAATTGTGTGTTTGACTGGTGTTTTCTGTCTAGCAGTTGTTTTGTGAAGTTTAATATATCATTTTTGGCTATACATATATGTTAATAACTGTTATCTCTTCCTGTTGGATTGTTCTCTTAAACAGTATGTAATGAACTTCTTTGCCTCTTTTGATCAGTTTTGGCTTGAAGTCCACTTTGTTGGAATGCAGGACAGCTATATTTCTTTTGCTGTTGTTGTTTTTTCCAGGTTCCTGTTCTATGAAATGTTCCTTTTCATTCTTTGATTTTTAATCTACGAATGATTGGGGGAGTTAAATGTAGCTTTTGTACACAGCAAACCACAGTATTTTGTTTCTTGATTCATTCTGTCACGTGTCTTTTGTTTCAGGAATTGAGATCATTCACATTGAGAAAGCTATTATTGAAAGTAACTAAAGTGCAACCTCAACTTAAAAGAAAGCTGTGTTAATCCTGACTTGCTCCAGGTAGTGCTGAATATTTTTTTATTAATTTTATTGAGAAAGAAATAGAAATGAGATGGTTTCAAAACAGGTTAGTAGGGTAGTTACAATAATTAATACATTGCATATTGTCTTCTTCATAGCAGTTATTCATAGTTCAAGATGCAGACATGATATCTTGTCAAACATTATTAGTACAAATATTCTCATTGAACTAAGAGAAAGCAGCTGCATATTTATGCTATTTTCTTATTGAGAAACAAATAGCAATGAGACAGTTTCAAAACTGATTAATACCACAGTTTCAATAATTAATACACTGTACATTCTTATCTTCTTAATGGTTATCCATACCACAAGAAACGCATAGGATATCCTGTCCAAACATTATTAGTACAAATCTTTCTACTCTGAATTAAGCAAGATTAGCTATATATCTATTCTGACTATTCTGTATATACAAATACAAAATGGTCCTTCCTTTGTATCCCCTTTTTTTGTTTAGTACTGTCAGAGATGGGTATTCCATTGGTATCTAAATACTATAGGTATGCGAACTCAGCAAAACAATCCAACACATTCCAACAATCCACAATAGTAGTGGGTTATCCGCAGAAGTTGTTGGCTTGAGCCTTTAACATCTCAGCATATTCATATGGCTTTACTTTATATACCTCATTTTATACTTTTCTGCTGGATGGTTAAGACCAAGATAAAGCAAGAACTATATAACAAGAAATGTAACTTTTGTATCTGATAAGGTCAGTCACGAACTCTCAGGATTTATCCTATAACCCCATACCACATTTTGCAGATCCTTTGCCCGTGTTAGCCATGTGGATGAGTCATGGCCATTGCTTGACCAAGTTGCTCTCTGTGAAAGCCTCAGATAATGTTTTCTCTCAATGTGACTCTCCTTAGGCACACTCTACATCATCAATCACTTTCCTCTGTGGCCCGATAATATTCTTGATCAGAAAATTTGGAACACAACTGAGTTACAGGATGTTACAGTACATGTTCTCCTATGTTCTTAGTCTTCAATGACCTTGAAAGGCTAAGGCCAAAATTTTGGCTACCCTTGCAGCCCTTCTTTTTCTCTAATTTTTGATCTGCAAACTCAGGCTGTTAACCCTCCAGAAGAGAAGCTTATTGTCCTGCAAAATATGCATTTCAGTTTATCCTAACTATCTAAGTATCAGTCATCTTAGGCATAACATGGAACACATATTTTCCATCAAGTATTCATATGTTAAACTTTAAGTCCCTACAGAATTTGAAGAAAAAAAAATGATATAAAAAAGAGGAACAAACACATATTTTTACACAGAAATTTAGAAATCTAACATATACAGCACTGTGGCAGGACAGTCCTGTGATTTTTTTTTTTCTTGTCTGTTTTTTTCATTTATTACCTTTCATTTAAAAAAGAGAAAAAATACATTTACTTGAGAGACAGTTATGGTAATAATTGGTATGTCATGACAAGTATGTATTCAGAAGAACAGATGACAGGAATTCCAATCGTGACCCATCCATTACACATTGCTGTCTTCAGTGCAGTTGCTTGGTTCACAGGTATCAGCATGCATACTTAGTCAGGGTGAGAATCCTACCAATTAACTGCAAGCTTCAAAAACTGCTGATGTTTCTCAGGATCATTGCCTTACTCATCTTGTGCACATAAATGTATGGCTTTGTCCCTGTCTTGTTCCCAGGTTTTCTCCTTGCCCTCACCTTGTCCAATCCTCAAGTTCTCACATTCCTTTTAACTATATTTTACATTTCTATTTGTATTTGTTCTTTTGAATTATTATAATAGGGAGACTATACGATGTTTACACGTGTGGGTCTGGTTTATTTCACTTATAAGCATATTTTCAAGTGGCATCCACTTAAATAGGAAGGCTTCAAGTTTATCATTCTTTATAGTTGAGTAATACTCTATTGTATAAAGATACCACATCTTTTTCAACTGTTCCTCATGTGACAGGCATCTTGGTTGTTTCCAAGATTTGGCTATCACAAATTGTGCTGCTATAAACATAGGTACACTTATATCCCTATGATATGATGTTTTCAATTTCTCCAGGTAAATATCCAGTAGGGAGATAACTGGCTTGAATGGGATTTCCAGTCCTAGTTTTGTGAGGAGTCTCCACACTGATTTCCATAATGGTTGCACCAGTCTACATTGCCACCAGCAGTGGAGAAGTGTTCCCTTTTTCCCACAGCCTCTCCAACATTTGTTGTTTGTTGATTTCTTTATGATAGCCATTCTTTCTGGGGTGAGGTATCTCAGTGTTTATTTAATTTGCACTTCACAGATGGTTAGTGATGTGAAGCATTTTTTCAAATATTTTTTCGCTTCTTTAATTTTGTCCTCTGAGAAGTATGTACTCTTATCAGATGCCCATTTCTGGATTGGGTCTTTAAATTCAGGGGCCCTGATGTTTTTTAGTTCTTTGTAAATTCTAGAGAGCAGAACTTTGTCTGAGTGCTTAAGATTTTTTTCCAAATTTGTGGACTGTCTTTTCATTTTGTTGGTTATTTCCTTTGATGTGCAAAAACTCCTTAAGAAGAGTTGATCCCAGTTGTTAATTCTTTCAAGTATTACCCATGCAATTTGATTTTTGTTCATGAACTCTTTGCCTATACCTATGTCTTCAAGAGTTCCTCCTACTTTCTCTTCTAGGAGATTGAGTGTTTAGATCTTTAATCCATTTTGACATTAGCTTAGTGTGTGGTGATAGACCTGGGTCAAGTTTTAGTTTTTGGCATGTAGAGAGCCATTCATTCCAGCACCATTTGTTAAAGAGGCTATCTTTCTTCCAGTAAGTGTATTTGGCCCCTTTGTCAAAGATCAGGTGGCTGAGTGTATACATAGAGGCCTCTGCATCTACTAATCTATTCCATTGATTCTCAGGTCTATTTCATTGCCAATACCATGCTGATTTCATCACCGTAGCTTTGTACTATAATTACAAGTCAGGAATTACAATGCCTCCTGCCTTGCCTTTGTTGGCCAAGATTGCCAATGCTATTCTAGGTCTTTTCAGGTTCCAAATAAATTTTAGGAACAATTTCTTTCTCCCCTTTTTTTTTTCCTTTTTCCGAGAAACAATTTCTCTAGGTCGGGGGGTATGTTGGTGGTAGTTTGACCAGGACTGCATTAAATCTGTAGAACAATTTTAGGAGTATGGCCATCTTCACAATGTTGGTTCTTCCTATCCAAGAGCAGGGAATATCTTTCCATTTTCTAAAATCCTCTATGTTCTCGTTTTTCAGAATAATGTAATTTTCTATGACAAGATCTTTGACTTCTTTAGTTAGATGAATTCCAAGGTGTTTCATTTTCCGCAGTGCTATTGTAAAAGGTATTGTGTCGGGAGCCATTCCAAGATGGCGACCACTCCTCGCTCTCCCGCCCATTGTGTCTGCCAAGATGGCGCCCATATCCGGCTTCTGAGTTCTTGTTGCTGTGCCTGGGCCCCTCCTATCCAGAGAAAAGCCCGCCGTTTTATGATCCTACCAATGCCATTTAAACACGTGTATAATTGTGATTGGTCTGTAAAGTCTATATAGCTTCTTGTATCAGGAAATCCGCCATGCTTGCACGGTAGGAGCCGCGGGTAGCAGACGCATGTAGAGGCTTGCATCCCACTCGATAAAGTCTTGCTGAACCCGTTGCTGAGTGTCTGAGTGTCTTCTTCCACGGGACGGGAGCGGCGCCGGACATACTTGGTGGCCCGTACGGGGAACCGGTCTGACCCTAATCGAGTGGAGAGGTGGTACGTACCTTCA
>PVKA01020122.1:0-40883 GCA_004027165.1 Ctenomys sociabilis | reverse complement strand
TCCTGTTGTTATGACAACACTTTTAAAGAGCAGCACTTCAGACCCTTAGCCTTTAGGCATCTTCTTATAGACTGGGAGGTAATAGCCGAGGGTGGGCAGGGTTGCTGCTGGGGGCTTAGGAAGAGGCCTGGTGAGTGACAGGAGATACAGAGTTAGGGCTACAGGCTGCCATCTTGGCTTTGGGCCCCTGAGTTCCCTAAGTACTTCTTCTTTTTTTTTTTTTTTTTTTTTTTTTTTTTTTTTTTTTTTTTTTTTTTTTTTGTCTTTTTGAGGCAGGGTCTCACTATGCAGTTCAGGCTGGCCTTAAGCTCACTTTGTAGCTCAGGCTGGTCTTGAACTCACAACAATCCTCCTGCCTCAGCCTCCTGAGTGCTGGGATTACAGGCCTGCGCCACCACGCCCGGCTTCCCTAATGCTCATCCAGGGGAGGGAAGCATGGTGAGTATCTGTGGGAAGACAGTTGCTGCCATTCAGCCTATTCTGCGGCTGCACCCGGGAGCAAGGAGTTCTTTCCTGAACTTATGTATTTCACTTTCTCCGGCACAGCCCAGTCAAGTATTTTAGGAGTCAGCAAGGGACGGTGCGGTCTCGTCAGCTTGCGGTGCTTACTGTGGGCCATTGGGATGATTCAGTTATGCAAATGCAACTCTATAGGAAGAGGACCCCTTTCGTAACAAAATTTATCGTGAAAATCAATAACTGACAAAGGGACAGTGTTGGATTGAACCTGGGACCTGCTATGTTTCTCTACAGTCTGATAAAGTAGAAATGTTTGTTAAGTTAAATTTTAAGGAAAAAAAAAACTTACACTATCGCAGATGGAACCCAGAGCCTTCTCACTGAGCTACAACCCCACCCCTTTCTTATTCTGTATTTTGAGACAGGGTTTTCCTAAGTCATGAGGGGGTCTAAGCTGGACATGCAGTTCTCTTGCTTCAACCTTCCAAAGTGTTGGCAGGACAGGCTTGTGCCACTGTACTTACTTAAATTTAATATTTTTACTTAGATTAGCATCCTGCAAATAGGAAGATGTTTCTACTAAGGGGACAAGCTAGCTGCATGTGGGCACTTTCCAGGTCTTGTGTACTAGTAGGGAGAAAGGTTTATTTGTCATGTTTTAGTCTATGTTTTTAAAATGTAAAAAAAAAAATTTCCTTATATAGAATTAAGTTTGACAATTTTTCCCAAATCGTTCTAAATCTGTTGCATGTGTTTGAAATCATGTGAATTGTTATTGACTAAAGTAAAGCGGATCAGAAAATAATCAAGAAAACCTAATGAGCTGATTCACTGCAGAACACGTCAGTGTCAGAGGCCGCCCCAGGGCCCTCAGAGCAGGACGGCCTCGTGCATGCATGTGCTGCGGTATGCTGGCAGTTTCAGAGTTGAGTAGCTTCCCAGCGGCCCACACACATGTTCTCTGTATGGTAATTTTAGCAAATTCAGCAGCTATAATAGGGATAGTCTTCATTGCTGGTCCTTGCTGCTGCATACCAAGAAGTGGCCCCATGCATAACATCTGCTGAGTTATTTTTGGCTGCCAAAATAATTTATCATTAGAATGCAAAGTAGTTAAGTATGGTTATGTGCAAGTGCCTAGCTTATCAACAAAGCAGATTCACATTCCTTTGTTGTACAACAAGGGTTTTTTTTTTAAATAATTTCTCCCCATCCCCTGATTTGTCCAAAGGATTTGAAGCTAAAACAACCAGAAACTCCACCTAATCCTTAGCTTCAAGTACCATGTAGTGTAAAGAAAGAACAAATGCTTAATTACACAACTCTGGATTCATCAACATAGGGCAAATTCTCAACACCAACAACAAAAATTTGCACTAGAGATTATTTGTGCACGTGTGCAATGCAGTGTTAAACAATGTGGATTCTGGACACTGAAATCACAGTCCCTGTCCCAACGTCTCCCTGCCCAGGTGCCCGTTCAGCACTCCCTATCCATCACCTGAGCTTCACCCTCATGAGACTGGGCTTCCTCTCTTCTGTGGCTGAGAGGCTTTTGCTGGTTTATTGTTCTTAGCCAGTCTACTGAGATGGCAGTCACATCCTTTCTCACAGAGCAGGAAACTGAGAGTTTGGGAGAAAAGTCTCCTTTGATCCTCATGCCACATTCGATCGCTGTCTTTACCCCAGTCTTCACTTATGCCAATTCCCAGGGCCATCAGATATGTGCCTTCCCGTAGGTCACCCCAAGATGGCATGAAGGGCCATTTTATTTCCGGGGCTCAGATTTGACTAAGATGTTTGGCTTTCTTTTGTCTATTGGTCTTAGTTTTTTTCTCAGCATCACTGGGGAGAAAGTGGCATTCATTCATGTTCTTAAGTCTTCTACCCATCACTTGGGTGAAGTTACAAACAGCAGAGTGAAAGATGTTGATTCTCTGGAAAGCCTGAGAGAAATGAATCAGGGAACAGACTTTCTTTAGACAGATATCCCCAAGGCTGGGACTCCTAAAAAGCCAACAATTCACTCAAAGTTTTGGTTTTTTGAGACAGAGTCTTCTTGATATGTAGCTAAGGCTGGCCTTGAGCTCACATTGATCCTCCTGCCTCAACCACCTGAGCTAGGATTATGTGTGTGTCACCACGCCCAGCTGATACTTCAAGGTAAAAAGGGATGGTACCCTGTTTTGATCATGATGACAAACCAAGTGAAAAGTCATTTTTGAGGCCCTTGAAACATTTTAATATAGATTAGGCATGAGATAGTGGTGGAGTTATTCAAGAAACTGTCACCACTTTTGAGATACCCGAAGAAGTGTGTGTGGGGGAGGTGGTGTGCAGTCTGGACTGGCTTTAGAGGGTGCCGCGATGGCCACAGTAACCAAAGGGATAGCTGAAGCAGACATGAAAGTCATGACAAGCTTTGCACCGAGGTGGTGGTTATTCAGGGATTACTGACACTGCTTCCCTGTAGGTCTGAACATAGGATTATTGCTGGGTGTCTATCAGCCCAGTGCTGATATAAGAAGACAATCGCAGGCAGCTTCTCAGCCTCTATGCAGCAGAAATCAGGCACTTATAGCCTCAGGTCCAGGAATCCTTAACCTTTGTCCATTTCATGAGCACATTAGAAGATAGTGAATCTTGGAGTGAGGGGTGTGTGGAAGGCAACATATGAATAGTCTTTTCCTTCTGAGGTTGAGTGCAGATAAAAATGAGGTCACTGGGAAGGGAAACCTGTCTATTTTCTCTAGAAGAAAAAGGGGAATTGGTTTCATCTTTGCATTTGATGGTTCTACCCTGTCCAGCTTCAAAGCAAACAAGATACAACATCAGTGATCAAATGAACTTGCTTTTATGACTTCCAGAACCACTTAATTTTCCCTTCACTCAGGCCCACATCTGGGGAAACAAAGAAATCCTAAACAGGACCTTCTCTCGTAGATGTGGAATGGAAAGGGAATGAGTTGTCGGGGAGCCCTCATTTGGCCTGTGTCCCCTGGGAGGGCCTTACAACACTCTTCTGGAACCTTCTCTATAAAAAGGGACATGGTGCTCAGACTGATTGGACTTGAAGAAACCAGTGCATAATTTCAGGAAACTGGAAGTGCTGGGCTAGGTCACATTAGCCCAGGAGAAATGAGGCCATGAAAAGATCTTTACGGGGAGCAGCTAGGTGTTCAAGCCAGGAGAAAGAAGTCTTCTGAGCACATGGAATCTCCGAAGGATTTAGTGCCAGGTATTGCTAGGGCCAGGCGTGCCACTGGAGGCCAAGAGCCACAGAGGGAAAACTTGCCTTTTGGTGGCTACACAGCTGTTTGCATCTCCTATGACACTTGGGGGCTTCAAAGAAACACCTTTATTAATACGGGAGATTCTCGATAATGAGTCATGTTTGCAGATTGCACTTTCTCAAACATTTTGACATCACTCTACATCCTGATAGCAGCCCTGTGAATTGGGTGGGACGGCTGCCATCACTGCTGTTTCATAGGCAAACAGCTGTTCCTTTTGAATTTGATGGTTCTACCCTGCCCAATTTCAAAGCAAACAAGGTGGCAGAACTGGAACCAGAATCGGGGTTTCTGTCTCTCAGATTGCAGTTACCCCTGAGATGAGAAAGCAGAATTGTGTCAGATTCCTTTCCCCATGTGTGGCAGAGACCTCTTCAGTACTCAGAATGTCCTGTGGCCCCACACACATTCTGGGCACATTTGGTTCCAGGTGACACACCGGCATCTCAATGCTTTCCCTGACATTGCTCTTGTGGCCCCTGACCATTCTCCACTGTGAGACAACCATTAAGCTGGTAACACAGAAAAATGACAGACTCTGCAAACAGAAATGGGTCATTTTTGCTGTTCTGGAGCAATGCCTTATACCATGGAGGACAAGCCTCTAAGAGCTTTCAGTGACAAAGATGCCTTTGTGGCACTCGTGCCACAGGTCCACCATCACTGACCTATACCTTTCTGTCTTTTGGTTAAATCCACAAAGACATGTCCAGTACTAAGAATTAGCTCATCATTTAAAGACATCTGTTGCACTACAATAAATATGTTGAGCTGGAGAGATAGCTCTGCAGCATAAAACATCTGTCTGACAAGTGCAAGGACCCAAGTTTGATCCCCTGTACCACATGCTGTGCCGTATACTTTGCTGACCTTGTGCAGTGCTGGGCTCCCAAGACTGGGCATGGTGGTTCATGCCTGTAATCCCAGCTGGGGAAGCTGAGACAGAAGGCTCATTATGAGTCTGAGCTGCATAGTGGGACCCTGAACCAAATAAATAAATAAAAGATTAAAAAAATATACTAATCTTCTGCAGCTCCATCTGGCTCTTGATAAAACTATCAATAACCTCTAGAAATTGCCTAATGTAACACATCATATATTTCTGGGTCACTTAGACCTGACTGTATGTTAGAATTACCTGGGGAGCTTTACAAGGCTTTAATGGTCTGAGCTTTATTTCCAGAGATTTAGATTTAGGGTTAGCGTAAGTGTTGGGACCTGGACTTAACTATTACATTAAAAAAATCTTCCTAGGGGTCAATATTTTCTCCATGCACACAGTACTTTTGCTTCCCTTTCTCATGTTAAAAAAATCCCTGAGTCATTCATGTGTGGTTGTCACTTAACTCCAACTTTACTAGAAAAAGATATTTGAAAAAGGCTTTGCAAGTCTTTACAAACGACCAGGATAAAATTTGATCTAATGTTCAGTGGCATAGAAGGTTTGGCTCTGAAAACTCTTATGATTTAAGATAATTTTTCCACCGCTGGAAAGATTTAGAAGTGGCCACGTGGCAGGATGGAACTGGGGGACACCTACTTCTCTCTTCTCCAACCCTGCATTCAGAAGATGAAATCCTCCTGCTTCTGGTGCTGAGAACTGAGTTGGCCTGGTTTGTGCTCTGGGACCCTGGCTGGGTCCTGAACCTTCCAGACCTGCACTGTCTTTTTAAAGTGGGGACAATAAAAGGAAGAACCTCACAGATTGTTGTGGGTAGGTAAATTGATGCATGGAAAGGGCTCAGGCTGGGAGCAAGGGAGCCTTCCTACCTGTCTTTCTAAGAGCAATGCAGAGGTGTTGTCAATTCCAGTCCATAAGGTTGGGCTTGGAACTTCTGTGCATCTCTCAGAAAAGAAAGCGCCAAGGCAGGCTGGGCTCTCTGTGGTCAGCATGGGTGGTGCTTTCTCAGCTCTCTTGAAGGATAAATTAGTAAACTGATTGAGGCTTCCATTACCAAGGTCTATAATGGATATCTTTAGAGGAAGAAAATAGTACCTGGCTCTTCCTATTTACAAAATGCAACTGAAGCCAGATGTGGTGGTACATGCTTTGTCATATCAGCAGTGTGGGAAGCTGAGGCAGGAGGATCACAAGCTCTGGCCCAGATGCAGACATCTGGGGACTTAAAAAGACCCTGTCTTGAAATAAAAAGTAAAAAATAAAAAAAGGCTAAAAAGACATAGTTTGGCATGAAGGTGCTGGGTTTAAATCCCAGTACTGACAAGCAAACACCACCCCTAAAACCAAACACAGTCGGTTAAAAAGTGGTGAGGAGTCCTGGAGTATTCTACCAGTAGATGGGCATTTTCAAGAGTTGAGTTTGGACAGTGTAATGTTTCGGGGTTTCAGTGAATGTGCAGCAGATACTCAGCATTCTGAGCATTGATGTGCTACAAGGCAAATATTGTGTTTGCTGAGATCCAGGAACTGATGGCGCAGGAATACAGTGTGGGCATTTGGAATACAACATGGGATGGGCAGAGTTCAGAACATGCACCAGGCAATGTCTTCCCAGCTCAATGCATATTCATAGAAGTCAGGATTTTTGCCCTGGGGAGAGACAGGGATTTTCTCTGCTTCAAAAAGGCATCGTTTGGCAGGATGGGCCTGTGTTTCTAGGCACTGCGTGGGTGTTCCAGTCTGAGATCAGAGGCCCCTGACTGTTTTGACTGGGTATTCAGGAGGAAGAGACCACTGCATGGACAGGTGGCTGGACACAGCCAGTCACCACACTCCTGTCCTCCTGTTACCCGCCAAGCCTGGATTTTGGATTAATGTGCCACAATTAATTTTCACAGCAGGAAATAGCATGTATCAAAGTCACCAATGAGGGTTTTTTTTTTTTTTTTCACTATCAGAGTCAAGGAAACTGTTGAAGCCTGAGCATTTCTTTTAGCAAATGACCCCAGCTTTACACATGGATCTAGCACATTTCCTGACTGAGGCCATTTCTTGTGTTGCAGCTGTGATTACTGGAAAGTTTAAAACTGTACGGAATCTTCGAGACTGTCTAGCCAGTGCTTTTATAAGGTGTCAAGAGAAAGAGCAAGTTAGAACAAGAAACCAGCAGGGTCTGGAATGCTGAGTGTGCAGGCACACGTGTGTACATACATGTAGGCACCTGTAGTTGGATAGTGAGTGGTTGATCACTTCCAGTTGCACAACTGGCATTAAGTCTCCTCTTTGGAACAATGACCCCTGCTTTGTTTTTCTTCTGTAAATGGGGATCATAACATTGGTACCTTAATCTGTGAGATTAAAAGATATCAGAGTCCATCTCATAAGGGATAGATGTTGGACACAAAATATGCACCCAATTAAGTGGACGTCTCTTACTAACAGCATCTCCATTACTAACGTGGAAGATCAAAAGATAAGTAGCCTATCTAGGCTATGAAAGTTCTGTGATTTTATGCTTGGCTCAGCTTTGTTAATCAAGTGGTCTCACTAGAACCTAACCTCTCAAGTGACAGATCTGGGCAGCGGTGGTTAAGAAGGGCCAAGAAGTTGTAACTCTGCTGTGGAAGCTGGGCTCCCCCAGGAGACAGTGTTAGGGAAGCAGCCATCACTACCTGTCCCCCAGTATGTGCTGAAGAAAATCTGATGATAGTGCACAATTTTGACTTAGATTCTAAGCTGCATCACTTTCTTCCCCAAAGGGCAATTGAGAGCCAAATATAGAAGTTTCTTTTCATAACATTTCCTCTTTTTTTCCCATAACATTTTCTTTGGTGACCACTTTTAGATCTTTAGGGGTTGGGTCAACCAGCTTAATTCAACCTCTTATGTGTACACACCCATATGATGTACTTCTATTGTAGGTTTTAGATAGGGAAAATTTTTTTTTGTATGTTCACCTTTCCAATAGCAATAACTTAAATTATAACTTACTATGTTCCTCTTTTGCTGAGGTACGAGGAAGCTCCGAGTGAAACTTACTACTGATTGCTCCCATTGATGTCCGCCAATTGCCCCGTAATTTCTCCCAGCTGCCTGTTTCAGTATTTGGAAGCCGCTGCCCTACGGAGGTCCAGAGACAATGCGGGAAGTGGTAGTGACTTAATCACCGCTGTCAGTGCCCATGAATCTGCGAAATAATCGTCTTTCCCGTGGAATTATCCTCATAAAAGACATTATTCTCAGGCTAGCACAGGGCCCAGGCAGATAACTTCCCTTGCACTGATTTGAAAAATGGGCACTTCTGGAAAAGATCAAATAGGAGTCAAGTCAGTGAATCACAGCTATTGTTCTGGAAATTATATTCAAATCCAGTCAGTCCAAATCTGAGAATTCTATTTGTGATGCAAATCGCAGGGAAAAGTACTTCTGCTTAACAAACCAGTGCTACCCTGCATATCATTTAGACTGGTTACCACTTTAAATCTTTTCTGAGAGACAGAAGGGTAAATCATGCGTGTATTAACCAGATCTGACACTATTCATTTTTCTTCAACTGTAGGTAATTATCCTGTATGATTCTCTTATGCATAAATTAAAACCACATGAATTAATAATGATCTTGTTTTCCTACATTCAGTAATTAAGACAAAAATGATCAAGGGATACTTCCCATGTGGGCATGCATAAGACAGTGATCCTCTTCATAAAAGAAAAGGAACGATCCCTTTTTTCTCTCAGCTTGGTTTGCTGTCCATGCCCCTCCTCTGCTGTGAGATTGTTCGGATCTCCACGGCATTGTGGAGGGCAGCTGTTTGCTAGGGAGAGGAAGGCTTGCTCCTGGCAGGGCATTGTTTGTCCGGGTGCACTGCTTGGAGAAAGTGCCCATTCTGTTTCCCCACATCGGGGTACCCTCACAAACGCGGTGAGCACTTAGCTGGAATAATGAAGCTTTGGGCTGAGTGATGTGATAAAGCTTCCTCGTAATTACACTACGGTCCCCAGGAGCCTCATTACTGTCTGGATATCGAGAACCTCAGCTGTGTGGACAGTCTAAGATGGGAACTGCTAAGCCAGAAAAGCTAGCAGCCACAGCGCCAAGGTACGTGGGAGAGCACGCTCACAACTGGTTGTTGCTGTGGGAGCTGAGGCCGAGAGCCTGGAGTCTTTGTGTGTTTTCATATGCAGCAGCCACAGCCTGTACTCTGATGTCACAGAGCCTCACTTTAAAACTGAGCTCTGCCTCCTATTAATTTTGCAAGATTCCAATCCTTTCACCTTATAAAATGGAGATGATAAAAGTAATTACTTCAGTTTATTGTGAAGACTCGGTAAATGAATACGTGTGCCTGGCCCATCAGAAATGCTATCAAATGACAGCTATTTTCATTATGTAATTTTATTTAGCTTGGGTGCTTTAATAGAGAGAATGTTTAATAGAGAGGATATCAACATGCAATATTAGATACACACACATATCTATGATTCAGAATTTGCATTTATCTTTAAAACTGCAGTGGGTTCAGCTCCCCTTCTGCCCAGGTAGGTCTTGACTCTATCTGCAATTAGGATTCTCTGATTTACTGAAAGTGAGGTGACAGAGGGAAAACTATTGGACCTGATATAGACTCTTATCTGCAGGAATATTTGGGAAGATTTATTTCTTCCCCAGTTGGATCACAACAGAGTAAAAAAAGTCCTATAAATGAAAAGCTACACAGCCCATAGTATATGTTTTTTTCTTGAGTTAATGCCACCCTTTAGCCTCTTCTTGCTTTGGCTGTTTTCTTCCATCAGTGAGGAAAGAGCCATTTGGCAACAGAGAGTCCCCCACCCATTACAGCTGGAAAATATCTTAATGTGAAGAAACACATATTGAAGATCTAAAAGAAAAAAAATTACCCCCCAAAAAGAAAAACCACGTGTCACTGGTGTTCTATTTTGGGCCAAAGATCATGATGACAAGATTCAAAGGGCAAACTTTTTTTGGAATGTCATGGGAGCCTGAAAAGGGAGCAATTCCTGACCTTCCTTAGGTCACCCGGGAGGCCCTGTGCCACATGCTAAACAGTCTCTAGCAGAGGACACCGGAAGAAACTTCCCACCTCCTGCAGCCCCCAGAGAATGTGGGCTTCAGGGAAGCCATATTGGAGGCTGAAAAGGGGAGGCAGGCACAGTGAATCACCCCTTCCTGTCTCCTGCTGAACCACACTTCTGCTACCGGGCCCATGCGGTGCATATCCTGGGGTGGGGCTGGGTGGAATCGGAACACCTTAGTTAACTCAGCTGCGTCTACACATGTGCACTACGATCTGGGATGAGCCAGTGACACATGCTGTTCTGTCCCCTAATTCGTGAAATCAGCACTACTGATGTTACATCTCAGGGTTGCTTGATGGTTTCAATGAGGTAAGGATGAAAGTCAGAAGGTGGGGGGAAAATCCCTTCACCGAAGCATTATTATGTAGGGTTGTTCCCCTTCTCCCATGTCCAGCACTGGAGATTCAACCCAGGGCCTTTGTTCTGAGCTACCTTCCCAGCCCTTTACCACAGATTATTTTGAGACAGGGTCTTGCTAAGTCATTAAGTTATCAGGCTGGGATTGAATTTGAGGTCCCCCTGCCTCAGCCTTCTAGAGGTGTGCCCCACCACTCCCAGCTTATGTACTGCTCTTAATAGACTCTGAACTTAAAGTTGAACACCAAGTTTTAGGTAGCAAGGAAGGAGGACTATGTAGGAGATAAGGGGTGGGAAAGGAAAATCCAGCAGTCAGGATGCCAAGGGAGAAGGACACACCAGCTTCCCGGAGCTGTCCTACAGGCCCTGGTTAAGCACTGTGGTTAGACCAGTGTGTTTCCTTCTCTTTTTCTCCAGCTCCTCAGTTGGCCGACAAATTGGGGTCAGCCTCAGAGTATAGGTTTGCATGACCTCCATGTGCTACAATGAGCCAAGCTAATATGAAGTTGGATTTATTATATGAAGTTGGATTCTGCTTATTCTCATGTGGGTGGTGCCAGTCAGAGACCTTCCCTCCCAGCCCACTGGTCTAAGTCCTTCCCAAGCAAACTAGCTCACATGTGCACCAGCATTTCTGATGTGAGGTCTAAGAATGAATGTCTTCTGCCAATATTCTAGAAGAGGAGAAGGTGGGTTTTAGATTGGTTATTTTACTATGGACTCCTACATGTTCCCTGCCTCTCAGTAAAGAAATCCGATAGGAATAGTACCAGGCCGTGGTCCCAATCCAGTTATTTATTACTGTGTGACAGATGACTCTCAAACACCATGACCCGAGACAACAGTGAGTCAGGAGTACAGTGAGCTCTGCTGGACAGGCCCAGCTTGGGGTTTGTCATGGGCCAGTGGCCTCTGGCAGAGAAGCAGCAGGGCTGGCAGCCTCCTCCTCTCTCTTACTTGGCGGGAGCTCAGCTGGCTTGGTCTTCCCCACAGCGTGGTGGGCTTAAGTCAGGCATGAGGTGATTGGTGGCATCAGGGCTGCTGTTTGAGCCAATGAAGCAGAACTAAAATTATCTTTTATGATCCAGCCTTGGAAGTCACAGTCTCTGTTGATCTAGGGTGTCACAGTTTGAGGAGAGGGAACATAGCCCCAGTGTTGATACAGGAGGAAGATTGTAGGGAGCAGGAATCGAGTTGAGACCAGTTTTGGAAGATGCAGTCTGCCATATGGATGGGCTGTACTTAAGGGCTAAGCAGTAGAAGGTCAATGTTTATCCCTGATACTGATGCTTATTCCAACCTCTCCTTCATCTCCAGAGAGTACCTTCTAATGTGGCAACACAAGCGACATGCTAATGCAGCTTTCCTCTCATCCCATCCCGAGACATAAACTTCATGACTCTTGTGAAACTTCCTAAACATCTCAAACATCCCCTCCTGTTCAGTACCACATGCCACTGTCCCTCAGAAATGACAGTTAAGAGTGAGGAACCACATCCCACCTGTGGTTCCCCAGGACCTCTGTGGCAGCTGCAGAGACGGGCACCCTAGGCACCACATGCCATTCTGGGCCCATTCTGCTTGGAGGCTGGAGACACTGCTGCCCAGCGCCCCCTGCCCTCAGGCCCTGTGGTGGAGGCACCGCGTGCATCTGAAGGTAGCTGTGAGAGGAGGGGAACGTTCTGGTCTCCTACAGTTGCTGAAATAAATAACTTCCGATAGAGGGGATAAAACACACATTTATTATCTTACAGTTCTAAGGACACTGGTCACAGCAGACTGAAGTCAAGGTGTCCAACAGACTTGTGTTTCTTTTCTGAGGTTCTACCAGAAAACCATTCCTTATCTGCAGCTTCCAGAGTCCTTCGCCTTCCCCTCCTGAGGCCCCTGCCTCCACCTGCACAGCCAGGGGTGCTAACATCTCTGTCCTCCCTTCCCTAGTCCTGAGTCTTTCCTTGTGAGAACTCATGGAAGCAGCCTGGGCCCACCTAGGTGACTGGATGCTGTTGAGTACTTCACTCAGCCACATCTGCCAAGTCCGTGTTTTCACGTGGGTCTGATGAACAGGATGTGGGTGTCTTGGAGAGGACACTGTTGTGCCTATGAAACTTTGCTCCTGCTTCTCCTGTGACTGCTGTCCCAGCCGCCTTCATGGAGTGTCTAGGCTTTCCATAGTGGCCTCCTGGCTGGCTCTTCCCTGACAGCAGTGGTAGCCAGGGACTTCCCCAAACCATCGGGTATGTGGGGGAGCGATTTCCAGCCTGGTTTTACATCATGTCTTTCAAATTTCAACCTAATGTTCATTTCTCTAGCCTTGCTGGCCCAATAATCTAGTGAAGCATTTTATTTGTATCCTTCTGGTGCAGCAGATTCTATTCTCCGCAGCTGAATTCCAATGATCACTAGCATCCCTCTGTGCGTCCTTCCCAGCACCATTTCTCTCTGGTTCTAAGCTCTGTTTATTTCTGAGGATGAAGAGATCACTAAATCAGAGTATATGTGGAGAGGATTTGGATCCTATCGAGTGGCTAAATGCTGCCAGGAACCTTATAACCTAAGAGTGTGGTGCAGCCTCCCCCTTCGACTGCTGGCAGGAGGAGAAGATTCTAGAATCTTCCTGCAGATTAGGTTAGCCTTAACCCTCTACCTGTGTGTAGGGCATCACAGTTTTAAGGCAAAGGTCAAGTCACTCCATGACTTCATAGGCAGCAAATGTGGGGAAATCAAAAGTCCCTCTGGGATTAATCCTTTAGGAATTTCTTTAGCTACAGGAAGCTGAATTTCTTCTTCCTCCTAGGAAGAAGTCTGTGCTTTTCATGTTCCTCTGCATTGCTTTCACATTTTAGGGTACCCTTCCCCCCTCCTGGCCTTATCCCTTTTCCAAGAGATCTCCTGGAGGACCAGGACACAGATACAAGCCAGGGGAGAATGGAGCCATTGTTTCTGCTGTCCCTGCCTGAGCAGTTTGCCTGAGGAGGAAAAGATTGCTTCCAGGGCTAGAGGTGAGAGTCAGTGGCATTTAAACCAAAAGTTCAGAGGTGAATCCCAGAAAAAATTCAGAGATGTTTTTCTACACAGAAAAACATTTCTTTGGGTATGGCCATTGGCCAGCCTTGTTCTACTATCTTCTTCATTATTAATAAGAGCCTATTTTGCAACTATTCCCATGTGGCCTTCCTTGCCAGGCAAAACTCCTCACTGTCCTGACCTTTTTGACGTTCAGTCTTGCTTTTAAATCAAGGTCTCAGGGAGCTTGTTACCACTTGATTTCTCCTACTGGCTTGGTGGCATGGAAACTCTTAAAGATACATGAATGGACCAGGCAGAACCTCTGAGCTCTGTGCCTTTTGTTGCTGAGCCCCTTTTATCTTTTATTTGTCTGTCACCTGTCAGGAGCATGGACATTCTCCACTGACAAATCCCACCACAGCCTCTTCTTCCTCTTTCTGTTCTTAGCTACTTTTCCTGTGGGTGATTGTGTTGATTTATCGTCAAATCCAACCACTAATAATTATGCTGCAGTGACAGGTATGTGTGGGGTCTGTGGCTTGGGTGTGGCTTGAGCATCCCTGAAGGTCCATTGTGATTAAAGGCTGGTTTCCGGCCTCGTACTCCTGTGAGGTGTGGGGCTGGGGAAGTCCTGCAGTGGTCTGGGGCATGCTCTTTGAAGGGACCATGGGAGCTCAGTCTGCCCCTGTTCCTTGTTCAGGATTCAGCCACTTCCTTGCTCCAGCACATTCACTTTCCTGCTACTGCTATCCACCGACTTTCCACCTTCAGAACAGTGACCTACACAAACCTCTCTACTTCCCAAGTATCCTGCATTGGGCATTTTGTTACAGTGACATAAAGCTGACTAAAACACAGAACAAGCCAGGATGTGTGATGGCTCACAGCCCACTGTCCACAACTTGTTCCTCCTTCTTCTCTACCAAACTGCACTCTTTAGAAGACTTATTCAGTGTCTTACACTCTTATGTGGAATTGCAAATCTAACTTTGAGAAGATCCCAAAATAATCAATCAGTGAAGACAGGGTTAAATTCCCTTAAATTACATAACACAGCACTTCAAATCCATCTCAGAATTAGAAGTGGTTTTCCATCAGTTTATTTTAGAATGCTGAACAGTGTGAATAATAATCCTTTTAAAACTCCTCCTGCTTTGATCTGCCTGGGAGCTTGCTTTGATCTTATAGAACAGATAGAAATATTACATCTCATTTGCTTTCCTGTTGAAAAAGTCTAATTTCCTTTTTAATTAGCATAATGAAGGTGTGAAGGCTTTCATCACCCCGTGAAGCACTCCCTGATGTCAAGGAAGGGATACAGATGACATAACCGCAGTGCTTTCTCTCTTTCATGGCCTTCTGGATTTCCCTGGTGGGCTGGTGAATGGCCGAAGCCATGTGTAAATTCATTTCTTCTAGACAGACTGCCTTTCTCTGAAAAACAGCTCTTATTTTCAGGGTCTGTTTCCAGCCCAAGTGGGATGAGCTTATTGCGACCAAAGCGACCAAACCAAACCAAAAGCCAGACCACGAAGCAGAGGGAGCATGTGGCTTCAGAGAGAAGGGGACATGGCTGCATGAGGGTGTTAGCATCACTTGCTCCAGAGCCACGATGAAGCAGGCCACTATGCTCCACGAACCCATGGGAAGGCCGCTGTGCATGCACCTAGCTCAAGGTTTTCATCTGCAGGGAGAAACTGTTCTTTTAAGAAACTGCCTGCAAGAATATGATTTCAAGATAGGACAGAAACGGGGGCTGAGAAGGTGTATGAATGCTTAGAACCATTTTGCTTCCTGGGAAGATTGTTCTAATAGCCACAAGGTCGCTGTTCACAAGACAACGGCTGTATGACACTGGCCCACACCTAACACTGCTTTGGGGAAACCAATTCCAGGCGGCTGGGTTCCCAACCTCCCCTCCCCACCCCCGCTCATGCACTTGCTCATTGTCTTTAGCTGGTGGTATTCTTTTCTGGCTGAATGGCCACAAACGCAAGCTGTCTATCTGCCCCAGCTCCCAGAGCTCTGCTTGGCAGATGAGAATCACTCTGCTAAAGGAGCTGCTTGTGGGTACAGGAAGCCCCAGTGGAAAGGCAGCTTCGCCACTGCCCCAGGGAGCATCCATTGTCTACAGAAAACGACTTTCACTTCCATCACCACTTCCTCCCACAGAGAGCAAGAAGCTGGTTTTTGACTTCTGACTTCTTTTCAGAATAAAAACAAGACAGCTTTATATTTTCCCCAACCCTGAATGCAGTGGCTGGTAAAACAAAACACTGGTTTGCAAGCTCCTAAACCCAAGGGACTGTTTGGTGCACAACCAGACTGCTTAAGATGAATGCTGAAGGCTACACTGCTCACCTCCACTGCTGCTGTGTCTGGGTTTTGGGCTCTTGGTGGACAGGTGAACTAATCACCTGTGAATGAGCTGTAAGTGTAAGTGGGAAGTGGCTTGGTTACATTTAGATGGGACATGTGGTGTGTATCACAGCTGGGCTTGGGGCTCTTAAGGATGTTTCCATTTTAGTGACCACAAATTCAGGATAGCACACCTGGCAGTCACTGGCAAGGCCCCACTCCATGGACTTCAACACTGAAATGGCAAAATTTTATGTCAGTTTAGCCACCAAAACCTATAGACAGAAGCCACCGTGGTGGTGCATGCTTGTAATCCCAGCCTTCTGGGAGACTGAGACAAGAAGATCAGACATGCGAGACCAGACTGGGCAATTTAGGAAGAGCTTGTCTCAAAATATAAAAACAGCAAAGGGCCAGGGATGTAGTTCAGTGCCAAGGCCCCTAGGTTCAATCTCCAGTACCTCCAAAACTAAAACTAAAAACAAAATTTATAGGTGTAATTATTTCCTGTCCAGCCCTTTTCCCTTCTCCAGGTCACCCTTGAGAGGCAGGCATGTCCCTTCGTTGCTGGAAATAACTTCATAATTAAAAGAGGGAAGAAAACCATTTCTGGATTTTGTGTGTAGGTAGTCAGAATCCTAGGCAAGTCCCTAGCAGTTTTCCTCTCTAGCTGGCATTGCTTTATATTTATACTAGGGCTAAAATATGCAAAGCAAAATCTCACATTTGGGTGTCAGAGGAAGAGAAAAGCAAGGCCAATCAGAGAACCTTTGGAAGAGCCTCACATGCAGTATGTTTTCACTAAACAGATTCCTCAGGGTCTGTTTTCCAATGTTTGGATGTTTTAAGTTTTTGGACTGGCAAATGTGACCTTCCGAGGAAGATGCTGGTATTTAGCAGCCCCTGTCAGCTTCCAGGGCCAGCTGAGCGCAGGAGACTGCTGTGTAGGGCTGGCTGGAGGAGGAGCAGAGAGAAGAGGAGGCTCCTTCTAACCACCGTCCCCTTTAGCAGGCACACCTCTGAGGTCTGCTCCTGCAGGAGCTGCCCAGCTGCAGCTGGTTCCTCACTAGACGCTGAGGCTCTCTGTGATGGTGCCCGTTCTGGGGGAGGTTGTGGCTGACACCCCAACCTGGGACAACAGATGATGCAGTTTGTCAGAGCAGCCAGATTCAGAGGCTGCTCCAAAAGTCTGGAGGAGCCTGAGAAACAGGAGAAGGAAACCAGTAGGAGTACTGGGGAGGAGGTGAGGAGGAGGAGGGAACAGTCCCCGAGCCTGAAAGGAGGGAATGGTTGTGTGTCAGGCAACAACACAGTCACTGCCAGGCCCGATGCCCAGAGCTCCACAGACGGTCAGGTACGATTTCCCTGCGGATGGGCCCTCCTAGACCTTCAATCTAGCGAGCGATCGTGGACTCTGGAGCATCGAAAGTGGGAGCAGGAAGGAGGGCCCCAGTCTGTTCTCTAAAACAAGCCTACTGGCTCCTCAGACAGGAAGCTTAGCTGTTGCCCCAGGCTCAGTTATCTACAGGACAAGAGCCAGGAGGCTGGGACCTCCAGGGCACCACCCCTAGGCCCACAGCCTGAAGGCCTTTTCAGTTTGCCACTAGTTTTCTCCCTCAGGTGTGCTGTCACTTTGTACGGACATTAGCCACCTTAACGCCTGGGTGACTTCCGCTTATGAGGCTGCAAACAGCTCCTTCTCCTTTCCAAAATGAGGGGTCTCTAATAGACAGCCCTAGTCTGTGGGAGGGAGCCCAGAGATCACAGTTACCCCAACTCTCCAGCCCTTCCACGCCACAGGCACACACCTGCTAGGGCTCCTTCCTCAGGCGCATCACCGCACCGTGCTCTCCTCAGTCTTTCCAGGCGCGGGTGGACATCAAGGCGACATTTCCCTTCCTTGCCCCTCCCAATTCTCATCCCCTTTCTTACGCGGGTTATTCAGACATGGCCACGAAGAGGCTGGCGGGTAGCAGAGATCAACTGGTCAAGTGGGGCAAATGAAGATCCTAGAGACCGCGGCCCTACTATGAGCTGGGGTCTCCATCAGCGCCGAGGGCTGGGAGTCTACCCGCGACCCGGATCCCGACTTCCCTACCCACACCTCTCCTGCCTAGAAAAACGCAGGCAGACGCTGCCTTAACCCCTAGGGCATCCTCCAGCTCCGCCCGCAGCGCGCCCGCTCGCCCCGCAACTTCCCGTCTCTGCCTTTGGGCCCGCGGGGAGAGCGTCGGGAAGGCGCGGTCCCCAAGCGCGTTCGGGTCGAGGACCCCCTCCCTACACGGACCTCCCGGGCCGTGAGCAAAGTCCGAAGTGAAACAGAATCCACCCAAAGGTGCCCCTACCTAGAGACGGACGCCTCCGGTCATGACAGGGCTCAGGCTCTCCGCTCTGCGCGGGCCGGGCCGCCTGCGCCTCCCCTGGCCGAGCGCCCGAGCGCGCTCGCCGCTCACTCGGGAAAGGGCTGCAGTGACAGTCGTGTCCCAGGCCGGTGCCCTCGGCGTGCGCTCGCGGTGGCGGGGCGGTCTCGGGGCGGGCCTGGCGGGGCGGGCCCGGCCGGGCGGCGGAGCTGGCGGTCCCTCGGCGACGCGGCAGGCTGCGCTCCGTGCCCGCGTCCGGCTGATCGCGCGATCCGCGCCGCCAGCGCCGCCGGGGTAGCGCGCACGGAGGGGAGGCGGGGAGGCGTGAGCGGAGTCGGCTCCCCGGGGTCTCCAGCCGGGAGCGGCGGAAACAATGAGGGCGGCGGGAGCGAGCGAGCCAAACTGGTGTGGGGCAGGAGTTGTACCTCGAAGCCCAGCTGGGGAGTGGAGCTCGGTCTAGGAGGGCTCCTCTGGACAGAGCGCTCTCGACAATGGGAGAGGGGGCTGCTCTTTAATTTTGCCTCGGTGGATTTGAATTATGGGTCTGCTTCCAACAAAAGCATCCCATACACAGGGCATTCTGGAGGGGAAATTGTGTCGTGGGACTGGGAATCTACTGAAGCCCAGAGCCTCCACCCTTAAGTAGGGAGTCACTCAGGCCTCAGCTTCCTCTCCTGGAAGGACACCTTGTTAAAGAAACTGTCTGTAGAAGGTGTGAAATAGAAGTGGACCACAATTTACGCCTTCCCTCCCCCAACTTGAGATTGTCTCATAGTGAGGGCAATAGTATGCATACAGGAGCTTAGACCTGGACTGAAAGGACATCCGGGGAGAGGGTGACAACTTGGGGAACATTCATGTCTCAGTGTAGTGCAGAGCACACCCTCAGGCTTGGGATCCATGCAGCCAAAAACACCACTGAATCATAACCACACGCCCTACACATACCACAGGAAAAGGCTCTGCAGGATGCCTGCCAAAGATGCCCAGGAGCCAGCACTGGTCATCTCTTCTCTGCCAAGACTCCCAGGGATGGCCTGGGCAGTGTTTGCACAGCTGAGTCCTTCACTCCAGCTGGTCTCTGTCCCCCATCTTCCTTCCAATTTACAAAAGCTTCTGACAGCGCTATCTTCCCACATAGACATTTCTTTCTGAGAGAAAACGTGTGGCCCACAGTCCATGACTTGCTGGTGCTAGCAGTTGTCCCTTGGGTTCTTGCTGTTGATGTTCTGGTCAATACATGAATACGCAGTTAGTTAAGTTGGCAGAACACTATATATATATATTTGTGTGTGTGTGTGTGTGTGTGTGTGTGTGTGTGTGTGTAACCGGGGACTGAACTCAGACCCTTGCGCTTGCCAGGGAGGCGCTTAGTCTACTGAGCCATCTCCCTGGCCCCAGAACACTATATTTGTTAAGTGCCCCTTTTTCTCTTCCTTCATTCTTTTCAATACCTGGGAGTTGAACTCAGGGCCTTCACACTGAGCTATCTCTTCAGCCCTTTTCATTTATTTATTTATTACTGTAAAGTTTTTTACATAGCAACAGATTACAACATGTCCACAGTGCAGAAAGTAATCTTTCTTCTTATCATGTTAAGGAGAAAACAAAAATCCATAAGGCAAAATTTCAAAACAGATTAGTAGGAGGGTTACAACAATGAATACATTGCACAGTGTTGTTTTCCTTGGAGTTATTCAGAGTGCAAGATACAGACATGATATCTTGTCCAGACAATACAAACTGCACTGTGGCCACAACCCGGTGCAGTTCTCCATTAGGAGCATGGTGAGTCCAAGCTCGGCACGGTGCTCACAGCTGGATGATGAGCTGGTCCTCCTGTCCTCCTACCACAAGGCCCTGTATGCCCCTCTCCTCTACTCCAGGAAAGTGGCGGCTGCAGGCCAGGACTGCTCCTCCCTTCTTTGCACAGGCCTTCCTGCTTCTGTCCACCTTACATCTCCCACCTGCTCTCTGCAACACCACCACCTCCCCAAGGACCAGATGTAAACTGCAGTGACTTTATTTGCCCCTCAATTCTTATCTCTCTTTCACTAGATGGTGAGCTCATAGGGCAGGGACCACTTCAGCTTTCATTTTAGTATAGACCCTTAGCATTTAATGACCAAGTTCACGTCCTGCATTCAGGTGTTTAAATGAACTGGCCACTAAATGAGGAATCACATATAATACATGTGCTATATTATTCAAAACTAAGAAATTCTTGAAGGAAACTCCAACTTAAGGATATATATATTTTTTTCTCCCGGAACTGGGAATTGCACTAAGGCCCTTGCACTTGCCAGGAAAGCACTTATCCCACTGAGCCATCTCCCTGGCCCTAGGACATTGTTTTTATTTGCATAACTCTTACATATGGCACTGCAGTGTATGACAGGGCATAAAGTTATGGTACTATACTATATAGTACAATCAGCAAAATTACTGTAATGTACTGTAGAAAAAGCCATGGAAAGACCACACTGCTGCTCATGAGCATGGTAGTCCGAATGGTCGTTAACCAGGTAGGTTGTTAACAATGCACTTCTATATATGTTCACACTGGTTTGGGAGCCTGGGGATTGGGTACATATCAATCATTTTTCTTCCTCTCCTGCACCCTCCCCTCTCCTTCCTTCTCCAGGTCAGTTCAGGGACTGGTTCTGTGTTATACACCACTGTCCAGTGCAGAGCAGGGTCTCCACAGCTGCAGACCAAACGAAAGATGGAATTGCCTTTCTGCAGTACCTTTTCTTCTCCTGTCATTCCTTCATTTTCCTTGTCAACCTGCCTTACTTCCAACTGCACAGGTTAGGTCTGCTTCCAGGTAGCCTCCTCTGTTCACTGGATCCGGTGGAAATACCTTGTCTGCACTTATCTTCCGAGGTCCTGGTCCCTTTCCCTGCTATCGCTTGGGAATTTCATGCCAGCTTCCTCAAAATATGCCTGATGCTCACTACCTAGTAGTAGGTCACTGTGTAGAGTACAAGAGTTCCTCAAGGTTCTTCATTTTCTGTGCTGTAGATAGAGACCTGGAGAGGAACATGGATTGCAGGAGAATTTGGGGAGAAACTAGCAACAGGCTTCTGCTCAGAGGCTGGCCGGGCAAGTCTGGTGACTCAAGCAGGATCTGGCTGCCACTTGGCCAAACCCAACTTTCTTTCTTTCTTTTTATTTTTTATTTTTGTTTTATTGAAGTACAAATATCAATGAGATAGTTTTAAGATACCTTGACAAGATGTATTTGATAAATTAATACATTGCAAACTATTTTCATAATGTTTTGGTATCATAGAAGGTGCATACATGATATTATACTTACAGACATTATTATACTGTATGTCTCTTATCAGTAGAGTGTAGCTCTTTGTGTATCTTATTTTTTATATCTGAATTACATCAAAGATTCAATAATTAATACTTTCTATCTTGTTATTTTCCTAGTGGTTGTTCATAGTACTAGAAGCTGATATAATATCCTGTCCAACCATCATTAGTGCAAATCTCTAATAGAATTATGTGGAAGCATGGCGTTATCTATCCCAACTGTACTGTCCATATGCACACATCATGATTCTTCCTTTCTACACCCCTTCCTTTGTCTACACCTGTCAGAGATGGGCACTCCATTGTCATTTCTGTTTCCCAACTTCTCCTGCAATGAGTGATGTAAATGCACAGTGATTTTATGTGACTGAGGGTGACGAGGAGGGGTAGGGAGCAGTGGGAGATGTCAGGTGCTCTACTCACATTAGCTCCCTCAAACCTGTGTAGTCTCTTTCCCCGTTGCTATCCCCATCAGAAAGATATGAGCACTGATGCAGCTGGGGGAGGTGGTGTTCACTTGTAATTCCTGTACTCTGAGCATAGGATGGGTGATGTAGCAACTCAGTAAGAACCTGTCTCAAAATAAAAAATAATGGGCTAAGGATGAAGCTCAGTATGCAGGCCCTGGGTTCCTTCCTGTTTCAGGAGGAAAGGGATACTGTTGTTCTGCAAAGCATGATCACAGTTGTAAAACTAATTCAAAGTCAGGTGTGGCTCCAAACGTAATGCTGTTTCTGAATGTAGTGGGGAGGGTTGGGTGTGAATGTGGGGTGTGTGTGTATGTGTCCTGAGGTATAGGCCAGAGGACTGTCTGAGAGGTATAGGAGGTGGCTCCCGAGCTGCTAGGCTGCCCCATCAGAAGGCTGGACTCAGAGTAAGGCTCTATTCCTTGCCCATGAGCTGGCTCCCTCAGGCAGTGTGCAGAGCAAGGGGCCATCCTCCTGGGCTGGACTGACGGCTTCTGGGGATGGGAGCTGTCCTGGGTGACTTTGAGCTCTCACTGTCCCTAGCAGAGTGTCCCTAGCACAGAGCATCTGTAGAGAGCAGGTACTGCTATGAGGAATGATCCGGGAGCAGAGGTCTATGCAACTAGAATAGACTTCCTGGATTGTCTGCTCCAAATCTCAGAGAAGTTAAACAAGTTGCCCAAGGTTGTATGACCAAGCCAAGTGAACACTCTGGAGCCTAGGTCTCTGGGTGCTCACCCACAGGTCTCTACACTGCCCTGCTAGCTACTGCACCTGCTGTGGTCACTGCTGTCTTATTGGGTGTTTAGTTTCTTCTTGTCCCCACTCCCCCTCTGATGCTGCTGCTTAGCATCTTCTAGGTACTTCTTTGGTAGCACTCCCTCAAAAGGATCATATATTCCAAGGTGGCACAGAACACTGAGATCTTGTGGTTGAGTCCTCATAACTTTATCCAGGGAAATAGTGACAACCAAGCTTGATAAACATTAGAGATACTGTCAGAACCCCCTAGGACAAGACAGTGGCTTTGCTCCTTCATGTCAACAGTAGGAATAAGTAGTTCCTTCCAAAGAAGAAAAAGTTGAACTCAAGGTGAGGTCCCCCTACTTTCAAAAATTTGTTATTTATTGGTATAGGGTCTTGCTACACAGAAGGGACTCATAGTGATCCCCCTGTTTCAGTGCTGGGATTACAGGTGTGTGCCTCCAATCCTGGTTTTTGTGGCTGGCACAGGATGCCCAGGGTTCTGGGGCTGGCACAGCATGTGGTACCAGGGATTCAAATCGGTCCTTGCGCTTCCCAGGCAGGTGCTTAGACCACCGAGCTAACTCCCCAGTCCTAACTGAAAACATTCTAAAACACAAAGGACAGCTTGGTATTTTGGCAAGTAATTGAGTGCAACTCAGTACCAGGCACTGGGGTAAGGGCATCAGACCAGGAGGAAGCCCAGCAGTCATACAACCTGCCTTTGCAGTCCAATGAAGAAGCCAATTATAAGTGAGGTATGTGTTACAAAAGAGGAAATGTTATGGGTGCTATGGGAACAGGTTATTTTTGGTACTTGAAAGGAGGGTGTATGAACTCCACAGCACCACAAAGTATCTTTGCATTGCTAACCTGCATCCTGTTCTCCAGCCACCAGCATTTTGGAAGCAGGTATTTGTTTGTAGGACAGAATCAGCCAACCTATTCTGATTGTTCTTTCAGGCACCAAGCATTCTTGTTGGTATGCGATTTAACAGAAGAAAACAGCAAGCATCCACGGGGCACCCAGTGTGCTTTCCTGATTTAGAACTGCAGACACGTAATACAGAACTCTGCACACCTTGGAAGAACCACTGCTATGAAGTGAGGCTGGTGCCCTCACCAGAAGGCCTCTGATTTGGCTGTGTCTACCCACACTGTCTGTAGTTCCATGTGCCCCTGTGTCTTGTGTGTTCATGAATTTTGTTTTGCTCTTGGCCTGGTTGGTTAGTTGTGGAGAGCAAGGTGGCCCATACAACCCAGATGCAATCTTTTTCTATAACTAGGATGCTTAATGTCCATGTAGGTAGTAGATCCAAGGCCCAGATGCTTAAGTCCCATCTGTACTCATAGGGTCTTTCTTCCTGGGTCCTTGGCCTCCTAAATGTACAGCCAGAGCATAGCGGGTCTTCTTGAGCTTCTTTCTCATTGTTCCCTTCCACCTTACATTTGTTGACTTCTTCACTGACCATTCTGACTGATCTTTCTTCTCTCTTTATTTTTAATTTTCTAATTTAGGAAGTGCATAAGAATCTCCTAGGAAGGAGTTTCAAAGGCGGATTTTAGGGTCATCCCATGTCATTTTAAGCCTACGATGGTTTGGCACAGTTATCTCAGAATGTACTTTGGAATGGGCCTCAGTGAATCCCAAGTCACCTCCCTCCGGTCTGCAGGGCAGTTCTGGAGGCCTTTCCAGTGGTGTCACCTATGCTCACATGGGCTGGGGACAGGCAGACATCATCCTATATTTAGAGATGCTTTTGGTGTTGCCAGTGGGAACTCAGTGTACATCTCAATCTTTGAGGACCTATGTAGCATCTTGTGATGGACAACCCCATCACCAACCCGCCCTTGGATGCTAATGGGTGACAGTTCTTGCACCTATCTTTCTGCTTAGGCCATTTCTGCTGCCTGCATATTCTCACCGAGCCTTTACCGTCACTTTGTCTTCAGCCTCTGATGTTTGTCCTTAAAGATCACATCTGACCTTGAAAGCTCTGCTCAAATACTGCCTCCTCTGTAACACTGGTCCTCCTGAAGGTCACTGTCCCCCTTAATACACATTCAATAGTGTTCCTACGGTCAGTGGCATTTAAAACTCTTCCCTGACAATTTCTGCCAACCTCCTACTCCTCCCTCCCGTAAGTGTATAAACTCCCAGATGTCCAGAGCTGTGGTTTTGGCAACGTGTAGCATAGTAACCTCTGTATGAATGAGTGTGAGGTTCATCACTGAATGCTGGCTAAATGAGGAATGAGCACACACTGCCCATGCTGGCATCTGTCACTCTGTCCTTGGACAACAAACACGACAAGCCTGGGTCTATGGCCACCCGATGTGCACCTGCAGGACCTGTTTCAGTCTGAGGGATGATACTGGGCTTCATTCACTGTTCTCTGAACAGTAAGAGCATTGTGCTTTGTCTGTGTCTGGCACCTCTGACAAAGTCCTCAAGGGGGCGAAAGTCACAGGCAGCACTCTTACCAGAGTCAACCCATCTGTGACACGATGGGAAACTTGTTTGGCCAAACAAGTTATAGTTTCAACATAGCCAGGGGATGAATGTCTCAGGGTGCTGTAGTCAGGCCTACTGACTTAGGTAAATTATCCCAGCAGTCTTCCACCCACAGGCTTCCACGCCAAGGGCTGCAAGGTTGAGTGCGCAAAATCAGAAGCATAATGCTCAAAGCTGATGGAGAATAAAGTACCATCTAAAATTAGCAAACAGTTTCCGCTCTCGAAATTTAAGACTAGATTCTCATATATTAGTAGACTTCACATAAAGAAGTCTACTACAATATTGTATTCACATACAATATTTCACAGTAGTTTTGCTCTCAAGATCTATTTATATAATCACATAATCTAGACCAGCCATCTTCAAACATTTTGGCCCTAAGATTATTCTACACTTTACAAAAGTATTGAGAGTGGTAGGGAACCTGAAACAAGGTCTTGTGGGCTGAGGGCTGGGGAGATAACTCAGTAGAATACTTTTGGACCCTGGCAAGTGCAGGGTCCTGAGTTCAATCCCTGGCACTGAAAAAAAAAGTCTTGAGAAATCTCAGGAATGTTGAGATCCAACATGAGGTTGGAGGTAAACTACACACATTTAATTATCAAATATTATTGCATGAAGATATTTAAAATGAGTACAAAATAATTCAAAGCAAAAAGTAGAAGGGGTTAGAAGTGATCCGTGTCAACTGTAAGCACAATGCCAAGTACTTGCCATTGGCTTTCTAAACTGATCTTCATTTCACAATAGATCCTTTCCTTTTCTCTCAGCAGGGGAAATATAAAAAGGAGAGGTGGTCTCTGAGCATCTCCAAGGTGATTTGTCTATTCTGGGTTCCCAGCAGGATGCAGCCCCTGGCTTGAGGCTGTTTCATGTTGTCTATTTTGCCCACTCTTGATCTTTCTCTGTCCAGCTCTGTCCTAGGGCTCATGGTGGGGGCCACATCAATGGTTGCCTTGTCCTGTGACATCTGGTTGGGTCCCGCCAGGGGGACCTTAACAGGAGAGAGGAGTGAGTCAGGAAACGAATTCCCTGGTTCTTCCCTTTGCGGTCTTCTTGGGAGGGCTGTGTCCTTTCATAAAAGATTGGACAGCTTCCTTTAGGTGATCCCTTAATAAAACTCTTCCCTGGCAATTTCTGCCAACCTCCTACCCTTCCCTTCTTTAGCACAGCAGTGGTCCTACTGTTTCCACAGCTGACCCACCATGTTTACTGTGTTTCAGCTGTACAGTGTCCCTCCAAAGTCTCACGTGTCCAGAGCAGGTGGAAGAGGCATGTCACTGGAAGCATTGCCTGAAATGATACACTTTTTTTGTCTTTTTGAGACAGGGTCTCACTATGCAGTTCAGGCTGGCCTTAAGCTCACTTTGTAGCTCAGGCTGGTTTCGAACTCACAACAATCCTCCTGCCTCAGCCTCCCGAGTGCTGAGATTACAGGCATGCACCACCACGCCCGGCTCCAGGAATGGTACACTTTTTCTCTTCCCTTTTCCCTCTGCTTCCAAGCCACCATGAGTTGAGCAGCTATCCTATGCCATACCCACCCACATCTACCTCAGAGCCAGCCAGCCATGGACTGTATACTCTATAACCATGAGCCAAATAAACACCCCTTCTTTTAAATTGTGCTTATTTTGTCCCAGCAAAAGTGGGATAAGTGGCTAACACAATAACCCTACACCCTCCCTCTCTGGCTAAGACAATACCTCATACCCTCCCCTACATCTCTGCAATTTGTCTGTTTATTTTATTTATTTTTGCAGTACCAGGGATTGAACTCAGGACCTAAGTGCTTATTCTACTGAGCTATCTCCCCAGCCCTTGCAATTTAGCTGTTTGTAAACATAAGTTCTTTGAGTTATTTTCAGTCAGGAGCCATTGGTTTTCTGACTGTGCCCTTTTTGAAATTCATTAAAAATTACCTAGTGATTATGTAAGGAATTTAAGAATCTGGCTGGAACACTTTATGTTATTGCTTCCTGCTCCTGACCTCTTCTGTAACCTATAGGAAGCCTTGCTGCCAGGGTGACAGATCTCAGGCTTTTTGTGACAATGCTGCCCAAGATGCTTTGCACCATCAGAGGCAGAGGAAACACTTCATATCTGTAGCCACCAAATAAGGCTGCGGGTGACACAAGTGCATGTAGCCTGCAGTATGGCCCTCAGGACTAGGGCCAACTGGGTGCCTGGAATCACTGCAAGGGACTTCCAAAGAAAACCTAACCAAAGTAGATCAACAACGTGGCTGGGGTAAAGCAAACAACACGAGACGAAATGAGTGGCTCTGGTTGCCAGCTGTGCATTTAACCTACACTGATGTGGGCGCCTGGTGTTTTCTAACACTGCAGCTGACATGAAAGAGTGAAAATGACCAGTGAACACTGTCCCTTGAGGTTTTTCAAGATAGGAAAAAACAATTAGGAGCTGAAGTAATTACTGTACTGATCTTTCTGGAGTAGTTTTTTCCTGAGATCAATTAAAACTATATTTGATACTAAAAGAAGACTTTTTTTTAAAAAAAGAAAAAACCCCACAAAATTTCAAAACAGGATAATAGAAGGGAACAATGATTAATACATTGTGCACTGTTATTTTTAAATTACTCAGAGCACAAGATATTGGTGTTTAATTGTCCAGACAATATTAGCACAAACTTTTGTTTTCAATGAATTAAGAGAAATTAGGGCCAGGGAGAGATAGGTCAGTGGAATAAATGCTCTGGGTTTGATCCCTGTTCCCACACACACACACACACACACACACACACACAAAGAGAAATTAGTAGTATAATTATCTCAACTATTACACACATACACACACTTTTTATTTTATATACACACTTTAAAAAAATCTGCTTTTATTCAGTTATTTATATTTTAAAAATATTTCTTACTCTGGTAGCTCCTTTACTTTTTCTTTTTGTATTTTTTTAGTAAGGGTCTACAGGGTCTCACTACATAGATCAGACTTGTAGTGATTTGCTGGTGTTCAGCCTCCCAAAGAGATTGGATTACTGGCGTGTGCAACCATGCCCAGTCTCAATCACTGTCTCAGCGTGTCCCGAGGGCGGGACCTGTAGGCCCAAAGGCCAGTGATGGAACCTCTGACCCCTGCATCTGTAGCTCCTTTACTTTAATGAGGTTTTCATTTCTATTTCTATTTTAGTCCTGGGCTGCAGTTCCTCATTTGGTTTCTTTCCCCTTTCCTGTCCCCAACTTTGCAGAGATCTTTCCAGGGGTTGGTTCCTTCTTGATTCATAAGCTTGAGATCATTAATTTCAGGAGGTGATTTTAGGAGGAATGGCAGGCCCAGAACTCAGAACTTCGTGTTCAGATCTCTGTGGCTGGTGGTTAATCTTCCCACTCATCACAGAGCTGATTTTAAATCCTGACTCGAAGCCACGGAGCTTAGCCTTGCTTCGCTGAGACTCCTACTGGCTGGGCTCATGATTTCTCTCTCGCAGCAGATCGTCCCTTCCTGCCTGTTAGAGAGGCCTGGGCCTCCTTTTGGAGACCTGGAAACACATTAGGCATCCTCCCCAGCTCCAGCTCTAAGGCCTCTTTCCTTCCCAAACACTTTCACAGGCTGCCCCTCCCCCAACTAACACACATTTACGCCAAATCGGGACATGGATACAAGGCCCATTCCCAAGGGCCCCGCACAGCTTCGTTTTGCAGAGGTGAGTGGAAATCCGATTCCTGAAGCCTGGCTTGCTTAACTGCGAAGCCTTTGGTGGAGGTGGGAGAGAGGCCTGGCCCTGTTTCCCCTCTTCCTTTCTCTGCTCACACACAATCCATGTCCCTGGCAGCTTCAGGCAGGAGGGCAGGCGCTGCAACATCAGGACGGAGTGCTGTCATTCTCCATAATTAGCCAGGCAAGCGAGGCTGCTGTAATATCGCTACACTGACAGCCCTCTTGCACCTAATAAATTATTCACGCCCCTGAAGTGTCATTGGCTGTCACCTTCAAAATAGGTCATTCACACCAAGGCTTCTGGAGGTGAAAATTGCACAGGGATGATAATGAATCCAAATGCTTTGGTTTAAGCAAATCTCCAAGGAAAGTGGCTCCCTCCCTGCTGCTTTCTTGTGTTAGACAGCTTGTGTTGAATCCTCCAACCGTCCGAAGCAGCTCCGTGCTGGCAGCAGGGCAAGCCTGGACGGAAGCTCTGCTCCAGCGCCTTCCTAGCCTGACCCTGACCCTTCCCCACAGGGCCTTAAGGGGCTACTTGAGAAAGATAAATGGCAACACCTGCTCTTGTCTGTTCCCCGCACACAGGCGATGCTGAGTCAGAAAGGACAACAGGTTCCACATAGCGATGGCACACAGGCCTCTCTGAGAAGCCCTCTCCACCCGGGGCACCAAGTGCACGAGGAATTCCAGTTCAACAGCTGCCAGCTGGGTGTCGTGGGTTTCTGATCCAAAAATCACACACACTGGGGCCTCTTCACTTAGAACACACTTGCCCTGTTGTCGCCAGGAGATACATTATTCAACTCAAGTACCTGGTGGGTACAAATACTGCCACGTCTGGGAGAGAACATCTCGATGTGTTCTTTGAGTGGTTTTTCATGATACAAAGCACTATCTTGCAGGAGCAAGCACGATTTTTTCCCACGGGATTAGAATAAAGAGAAGTAACTGAACTCACAGCTTGAAAGATTTGAGTTAAAATAAACGTGGATAGCTACCTGCTAGCTGTTGCCTGTTAAATGGATGTGCTGCTACATCTCTCTCAGGAAGGGAGGAAAGAGTGGGAGTCTCCATGGTGGTGCCCCCTGCCTGACCCCTGTCAGGAGGAACAGGTCCCAAACTGCTTGAGGAGGTCTCCTCCAGCTGAGATTCTATGAATATATGGCCCAGGAGTAGATAGTCAAGAGGTGCGGGTATTTGAACATAGAGTATATGGGGTGGAATACAGGCAAGCAGGTGCAGATGGACAGCTCATGCGTGCATTTACAATTTGACTTTTTTTTTTGTCTTTTTTGAGACAGGGTCTCACTATGCAGTTCAGGCTGGCCTTAAGCTCACTTTGTAGCTCAGGCTGGTCTCCAACTCACAACAATCCTCCTGCCTCAGCCTCCTGAGTGCTGGGATCACAGGCCTGCGCCACTACGCCCAGCTACAATTTGGCTTTTTTTTTTTGTGGAACTGGGAAGCGTGTTGATCTGATACTGCTTGTGAAGACACCTGACTGTCACCTTCAGATATGCACTTCCCTATCAGGCTATCCCAGCCCTCCCTGAGGTTTTCTCTTCCTTCCCTGTCATGTCTGCAGAGCTTGCACTGCTCTTTTTTTTAATTTTTGTTTTATTGAAGTACAAATATCAATGAGACAGTTTTAAGATGCCTTGACAAGATGGATTTGATAAATTAATACATTGCAAACTGTTTTCATAATGTTTTGGTTTCATAGAAGGTGCATACATGATATTATACTTACAGACATTCTTATACCTTATGTCTCTTATCAGTAAATAAAGAGTGTAGCTGTTTACGTATCTTATTTTTTATACCTGAATTACATCAAAGATTCAATAATTAATACTTTCTACCTTGTTGTTTTCCTAGTGGTTGTCCATAGTACTAGAAGCTGACATAATATCCTGTCCAACCACCATTAGTGCAAACCTTGCCTCTTATAGAATTATGTAGAAGCACAGCATTATCTATCCCAACTGTACTGTCTATACACACACATCATGATTCTTCCTTTCTATACCCCTTCCTTTGTCTACACCTGTCAGAGATGGGTACTCCATTGTCATTCAACTAACTTAGGTGCTTGAACTTGACAACAGAATCCAACACAGTCCAGCATTCCACAACAATAGTGAGTTATACGAAGAAGTTGTTGACCATAGCCATTTACAGCTCAATCTAATAGTATGGACCCTCGATATATACTTCATTTTTATACTTTTCTGCTAAATGGTTAAGACCTAGATAGAGCAAGACTTATATACCAACACATGTACTTTATGTTTCTTATGAGGTCAGTGAAGTCCCCTCAGGGTTTATCTTGTAGTCCTGTACCTTATTCTGTAGATCCTTTGTCTGTGTCATCCATGTGGATGAGTCACAGCCAATGCTTGTGACCAGTTTGCTCTCTGTGAGAGCCTGAGAGAAAGTTTTCTCTCCATGTGAATCTCCCCAGGCACACTATAGAACTTCGATCTCTGTGGCTCCATAATCTCCTTGTTCAGAATGCACTGCTCTCCTGTGCTGCTGGTCTACAGAACACTCTGTGTAAGGCCCTTCTCCCCATCCTCATAAGATGCTGATAAATCTCTGCATAAGCTTCACTTACATTTATGCTGCTCTATAGTCAACATCTCACCAGCACCTTTGCATGCTCACTGAGAGCACCTTTGCAAGCCCCTGAGAAGGGGGCTTCCTAAAGTCAGTCAGGACTTCTGCAGATACTATTACTTAGTGGGATTCCTGACTCCCTCACCGCAGCCTTCCCCATTTAGAAAGAAAGCACCATCATCCTGCCTGATGCTGAGGTCCCTGTCACGGGGTCGCCTTTGCCTACTTTCCCCTGTACCCTCTGTCAGTCTAGTTCTGGTAGCATCCCTTCTACCTGCTTCTGGACAACTGCAGCCTCTTAAGCAGCTGCTGCTCTTCTTCCATGCATCCCACTTCCTTCTTTCTTTGTAAGGCCACACCCAGGGTGATCTTTGGTACAGCCCGCTGGGTGGCATAACTTGGCTTAGCACTGGCCAACGGCTTTCTGCCCCTTGCAGAATCTTAAGCTCAAATCTTAATGCAGCTTCCCTGGAGCTGAACCCCCCACCCCAACACCTCAGGCCTCGTCTACTACTGCTCTCCACCTTGCCTGTCCTATGACGCAGCCATGCTGGCCTCCCACTGTTCCTGGAAAATTCTCTCCCACATGTGCATGGGCATTTATCAGTGAAGCTTGCCTGTGCTACCAGGCCCTGTCCTGATCACCCTGTACTTAATTTATTTCTGTAATGCTTCTGTCTTCCAACACAGCACATTTTCATATGCTTATATGTTCATTTCCCTCCACTATAATGCAGTGTAACTTCACAACTGCTGGGACACAGTCATAGGCATTGCTGTATTCCAAGATCCAGAGTAAAATTGACCCTAGCATGCAATAGACTTTTAACTGATATTCTGACAATGAAAGGAGAAGAAATTTTACCTCCCTGAAAAGTTCGCAAACTTCTGGAGGGGCCTCGTCATCTCTTCTTGCTTCTCCTCTCTAGCAGAGCCTCAGTGCATGCTAACCTCACAGTACTTATGCAGCAATCCTAAAAATGATTCCCAATTAGGCAGACAGTAATAGAGCAGGCCCATACTTCACACTTATGTGTGCTGTTGTGATGAAAACAAATCTTTTCAAGACTGTGTTGAGCGAACCTGGGTTGGTCAGAACCAAGACTAGGACCACACAGTTCAGTTCCTTCCTGTTAGACTGCACGATTCAAGAGGAAGCAATTGCTCTGCCAACTTTGAAAAGGAAATTCTTTTTTCAGGAGCTATTTGCTTAATTTGCTTAAGTTCAAAGTTATTAATGCCTGCATGATGTCAGTTGCAAATGTTCATCTATAAAAGCTGGTCTTTTCTTGCAGGCTACACAAATATATAGGCAGGGGATTTGGTCTGCAGGCTGGGACTTTCAGGAACTGCTTACCACTTCTCTCATTTTAGTACACCTATTCTGACCCCCATGAATCAATCTTTCTGTCTTCCTTTCTTCCTTCTTTCCTTCCTCCTTTCTTCCCTTCCTTCCTTCCTTCCCTCCCTCCCTCCTTCCTTCCTTCCTTCCTTCCTTCCTTCCTTCCTTCCATATATCCTTCCATTTGTCATCTATTTATGTTTGTGATAAAATGCACACAGCATAAGATGTTACGTCTTTAGTCATTTTACCTGTACAGTTGAACAAATGTAGAATGTATTTCCATTGCTCTGTAAGCAATCAGCAGAACATTTTAATTTTTTTCAAAATGTAAACTCTGTGCCCATCGAACATTCCCTCTGCATTCCCTCTTCCACCCAGCTCCTGGCACCCACCATCTACCTACTATTTCAATGAATGTTAATGACCATAGGTTCCCTCCTAAAAGTGGAATCACATAACACTTATCTTTTTTGAGACCAATTGATCTCCCCTTGTGCAATGTCCAAGATTATCTGTTCTGCAGCCCAGGTTGGTGTTTCTTTCCTCTTCGAGGCGGGGCCTACTCTGTTATCTGGAGCTGTCACATTCTCCATGTCTGTTTTTCCCCAGTCGGTCCTTGAACTGTTGACATCTTTTGGTCATCATGAATAACATTGCTATGAATACACTGTATGTTTATCTTTGTAAAACTCTGCTTTCAGTTCCTTTGGGTATCTACCTGCCCAGGAGTGGAATTTCTGGATCATAGCACCATTCTACTTTTATTATTTTGTAGAACTGCTGTATTGTTTTCTATGGCGGTGGTACCACTTTACATCACCACAAATTTACATTCCTACCAATGGTGCACAAGACTTTCCTAACTCTCTTCAACAGGGAGATTTTCTCCCAGTGGCAAATTATGGCTGCTCAGAGATACCTGATGGAACTAAACATTCCTCCTCCTCCTAATGCTTAGCAACCAGAAGACAAGTGGCCCCTGCTGACTGTGCATGGGTGTGTGTGGCGGTACATTTAGCTGTCATGTCTATTTAAAAAGGCTTCTTTGTTCACAAATTAACATGCAGGCTGGGCAGGCCCACCCTGGTCTACCTTACAGATGTGGGGCAGGCAGCAAGATCGAGTACTTTTCTGTGATGATCAGAACTCTGCTAATCCTATGTAATCTCTTTGTGTCAATGTATGTAGTTTCAATTTCTGGTTGGTAAAGCCAAGAAGATAGTCCTGGTCATGCTTGCCTATCACTTGCTCATTGATGAGTGACCCAAGATCCAAGGGCTTCAGATCATGGAGACAGGTGAACCTAGAGTCCCAAGAATAAAGGGGTCTCTTGAAAATGGTTTCAATGTTGTATCTTCTTCCACTTAAGTTTTATAGGCTGGAGGACAGTTCTTTGGCCTTTCTGGGTTTCACTTCTCATGGGATAACAGCACTATGTCTTGCCTACTTATTTTTCATCATCCTAAGTGTATTCAGAGTAATGCTATATGATGACATGCATAGTCTTAAAAGAGTTTCAAGATAACTACAAGAAGCATTCTTACATGGAGGTTAATATGAGAGGACCCTCCTCACAAACATGAAAAGATGGCTAAGAAACTGAATTACCCCATGAGGCAAAATGTTTCGGAAACTGATGATCTAGAACAGTAGCTGGTAGGCTTTTTCTCTAAAGAGTCATATAATAAAGTATTTACAGTAAACATTTTAGGCTCTGTGGACCAAGAGGTAAAAATAAGGAAATTATATACATAAACATAATGGGAAAGAAAAAAATCTCACAGATGTTTACTGACAAAATTTAAAATATGATAATTGAGCACTTTCCTTTTCAGTCATAACAATTTACTAAGGAGACTAAAAATCTTTTTTGGGGGGAGTTGGAAAGATTTTTGCTTAATTTGCTTAAGTTCAAGGCTACTAATGCCTATCACTGTATCAGTTGCAAATGTTCATTTATCAAAGCCATTCTTATCTTGTAGGCTCTACCAAAATCCTCAGTGGGCAGGCTCTGGCCTGCAGGCTAGGACTTGTTAACCCTGCCTACACTGAGTGCAGTGCAGAGAGCCATCAGCTCATTGTGGGCAGACCCAGCATGTGTGCCGTAAATCCCCGTCTCTGGGCTCATTGTCGATGTCAGGGGCACACAGCAGCTTTTTCTGTTCCGCACATTGCACTTGGCTGTTTACACATAGCACATGCGGCTTCTGACCACTATTGACTGTCGACCTAGGCGTGGGAGGATCTGCATCTGTCTATTCCTGCCCATCATCTCTGCTACATCTGGTACCATTTTCGACCTAACTGTGTGCTCTGGTCATAGCTTTGTTTTGAGGAGTTTGGCTTTAACCCAAGAGCTCACACATGCTAGGCAATCGCTGCACTACTGGGCCACGTCTCTAGCTTTTACTTTTTTTTTGAGACAAGATCTTGCTAAAGTGCTTGCCAAGTTCCCCAAGCTGGCCTTCAACTCACAATGTTTCTGCCTCAGCCTCCCAAGAAGCTATAATTATAGGTGTGTGGCATTGTCCATTGCTGGACTCATGAGCCATGCATGGGCCATACTCAATACACTTTCTTTTTTTGTATTTGGTACAGGGTCTATAGGATCTCATTACACAGATAAGACCCATAGCGATACTCCTGTTTTCAGCCTCCCAAGCTCTGGGATTACAACTGTGTGCACCACCATGCCCACTTTCAATTTCTGTCTCAGTGTACCCCGAGGGCGGGGCTGGCACAGCATGCCAGGAATTGAACCCCAGTTCCTGTGTCTGCCTAAGCAGATGCTTTAATCTGCTAAGCTATCTGGCCAGCCCAGTATTTGTTGATTAGGTCACAGGGAGTTGAATCTGTTCATTTGTTCACTTGTCTCATGTGGTGTTATGAAGCAAATGTGTAATGCTTGTCCTCCTGTACATTTGTGTGCCATGAATATATTTATACACATATAATGCACATATATTATACAAAATACACATAAACAGATTATCATGATTTGTCCTAGGTGATCTTACCATGAAGACAATGTTTGAAAACAAAAGGAAATGAAAATAAAATCAAGGTACCAACAGAAAAGCCTTGGAGAGGCTTTCTTTAACAGTCATAATTTCTGTTATGAAATGCTATATGTATATATATATATATATATATATATATATATATGAAATGTTTTTACAAATATACAAAGTCAAGGCGTTTTTAAAAAGAGCTCTGTAAAACGGTGCTGAGGAAGTAGTAGCTGTGATGTGCTTACCACAAGTAAATGTTTACCTAGGGTATAAGCCCTATATATGGTTAAAGGGAGTGTTGAAGATGTGATTTTCCCCCCAGCATTCCTGGACGGAGCAAGGCGGGCGTCTTTCTAAGAACACTATCATAGAGAGAGCACTGCTCTTTAACGCCCAAGGCATTTTCAAAAGGAGACTTCTGAGTCTTTTTTATTAAAGTACTAGGAGGTAGGAAACAACCTGGGACTTGTTCTGCACCACGCAATGGGGTTATGCTGAGTCTTGCCGTGGGAAGTGGTGGAGAGCAGCTAGCAGGCCGGGTTGCTATTTATGAAATGGAGGCAACCCTACGTTCCCAAGAAAGCGCATGAACATCTCTGCTCCAGTTGGCTTGTGTCTCTTATTAAGGGATCTCTTCCTGGTTTGACAAAGGCCAGGAGTGGAAGAGAGGAGCTAGGACTTGGGAGCCTAGCACACATGAGAAACTCAGAGTTAAATGATAATTAATTTTTAGGTAGCAAGCCCTTTATGATTATCAGTTATCTAACAAATGAACTTTTTTTTTTTAACATCAGTGTTCGTTTGAGGGATGAAAACATTACCATTACCACTACCACCATTCTCACTCTAACCGTCACCACCATCACCACCATCACCCTCACAACCTCTATGGCCCCCATCACTACCATCACCATCACCATCATTGCCTCCATTACAACCTCTGTGGCTACTATAACTAGGGTCACCATCACCATCATAACTTCTCCGATCACCACTGCGATTATGTCACCACCATTACCATTACCATTACCACCGCCATCATGACGACCGTCACTACCACCACCATTATGATCTTCATCGTCACTGTTACCCCTGCCACCGTCACCACCTTTCCAGCCTCGTGATCATCACAGCCCCCATCAGCAGCAGCATTAGCCTTAGCACCACTGACATTACCACCCCCACCCCCCATCATGACCATCTCCACAGGGGAGGAGGAATTGAAGCTTCTGAAGGGTAGATAATTTACTTAATGCTTGATAGATTGAACTAAATCTTTTCAGTTCATTTTTTTTTTCCCACTCTATAGTTCTTTCTAGTTATTTTCTTGAGGTTGGGAAAAAATGACCCAACACTCAAAGGAGGAGAGGTTTACTTTGACTCACAGTTTGTGGGGTTTTCATCCACAGTCAGCTGTCTGCACAGCAGGGCAGCAAGGGAGAGGGGAGTCACAGGGGAGAAATAATTCACAGCAGGCTAGGCAGGAGGCAGAAAGCAGCAGCAAACCAGCAAAGCAAGCCCCTCGTTTTCTTTCATCCCGTCCAGGCTGCTAGCCTTCCGAGCGGTGTCACCCACAGCCGGGGTGAGCCTTCCCGTTATCCGCACCCACACCTATGCTAAACCAATCAGTGGACTAATTTAGTTCCACATATCCTTAGTCCCAGTAAGACACATTCTAGATCCAACCAGCCCCAGAAGCCCTTCATGAGAGTCTGAGGCTTTGTGTGGGGGACACCTAAATGCAAGTCATAACAATGACACCCTGATACTTTCCCTCATTTTGGAAATCTGAATGGTTAAAAAAGAAATAAAACCAAAGATTCCAAAACACGGACAGAATGTATGCAGAATCATATTGCAGCAAGATGGACCAGGTGCCTGGTCCTCTTCCAGAAGCTGTTTGCATGGTAAGTACATGATAGATATGTGAAGTGCAGATCACTAAAATTTGCCAACTTTAAAAAAGTTTAAATGAACCTTTTTATTTTGTATTTTGTGCAGGACCTCACTACACAGCTGGAACTACTCATAGTGATCCTCCTGGTTTCAGCCTCCCCAGAGCTAGGATTACAGGCATGAGCCTCCTGTTCCATGCCCTGACTCAGTTGCCAGCTCAATGTGCCCAGGGGGCAGGGCCAGCACAGCAATTGATACTTAGCCCACTGAGCTATCTCCCAGCCTAAATAGACATTATTGTGCTTTATATTAAGATTTCGAAATTGATTGAAATAATTTAGAGATGTTAAAAGAGCTAGATATTAATAGAAATTATTAGGAGGCCGGGCCATACCATGTGGATGGGCAAGGGTGCCTCTCAACATAGGAACCAGAAGTCAGGGGAGAAGAGTCTGTTTTCCCTAATATTTCAGTCATGTGAGCTCTCTGGAGGGAGTTTGGAGCAACTTCCACCAGTTACATCTGTGTATTTGACTATTTGGAATATTTTCCTTTAAATAGTCCTCTGTCGGTTGATTGTGCTATTATAAATAGAAACATCCTACCATAGAAAATATTTTTATATTTATTCCCTCTCAGGGTTTTTGGAAGGCAAATTTATCAGTTGGTTCAGTGTATGAACTTAAAGGTCAGTTATTTTTCTCATACTTCCTTTACTACTTCTAACTCTGAATGAAGAACTTAGAAGAAAGTGAAGAGGGAGCAAGGCCTTACCTTGCATAGTGGAGAGACGGAAGCGTTCAGCTTGGAGTAATCCAGAGAGGAAGGAGGAAATGCACAAGACAAGGGTGTTTTACTTTTCCCTTTATTTAGAAAAGATTATTTTCTAAGATTAAAATTGTGTTACAGCAATAGGTAATATTTATTTCTTTATCTGTTTATTTATTTTTGGTGGAACCGGGGATTGAACTCAGGCTCTTGCTCTTGCCAGGAAAGCGCTTATTCCACTGAACCATTTCCCTCGCCCCCAGCTATGCTGAAAATAGGTAATTTTGAAGATGTATTTAGTACAGGGTCTACGGAGTCTCACTACACAGATCAGACTCCTGGTGATTCTCCTGTTTTCAGCCTTTTAAGCACTGGGATTACAGGTGCGCACCACGGCACTCCAGGAATTGAACCCCAGCCCCTGCACTCTGCCTAAGCAGGTGCTTTAGTCCACTGAGCTATCTGGCTCACTTGCAATAGGGACTTTTTACAATCAGTTTCTCTGTTAACAAAAAATCTTTATAGTTCCTTAGACAAGCATTTCTCTCCTGTTCAGTTGGGAAATAAGACACACATCCCTCCTCAAAACGTTCCCATTCCCCTTTTATTTAGGTCCAAGGTGTTTAGCTTGCATCGATCATGCCTCCTTAAGATTTTTTCTGCCAGGAACATTTGTTAATTCAAATTGAGGCATTAAAAAGTTTAAGATACATTAAGCCCACGTAAAAAAAGAATGAAGGCAATATAAATTATTATTAATTTGCCTTCTAGAGTAAAAGTAGACATAGTATCTACCTTTTGATTTGTGTTCCAAGACATGTCAAAATCTTTTTATTAAAAAATATTTAAACTGGGTGTGGTGGTGGCATGCCTGTAATCTCAGCACTCTGGGAAACAGAGGCAGGAAGGTCTCATGTTTAAGCCCATTCTGGGCAGAATAGCAACACAGTGAGACCCAGTCTTAACATGAAAAAATGGCTGGAGATGTAGCTCAGGCTGAAGGCCCTCAGTTCAATCTCTAGTGTGACAAAAATTAAACATGAAAATGACTGTACAGATTGTTTTTTTTTTTTTTTTTTTTTTTTTGGTACAGGGATATTCTGGACGATCAGTGAAATATTCTCTGTCTACAAAACACAAAGCAACTTTTCAGCTCACCTCACTGGGCTAGAATCAAGTGCCCAAACATTCTGGTCCTTGACACTTCCTCCCACCCTCCCAGCTCAGACAGACGCTATGAATTATCAACCCCTTTGTCCACCACTTCAGCCACACCTGAGGCTCCCAGACCCACATGTGGCCCGGCGTGGCTCTGCCTGCTTGTGGAGCAGGCTCACATGTGTTCACCATCCTCCCAGCACCTGCATTCTAGTTTCATTTTCTTCTCTCCATTTTTGCTTAAGACCATTCCTAATATTTTTCTCTGACTTTTTTTTTTTTTTCCTTCAGGTGCTTTCTAGAATCATTTTCCTTTGGGTCAATAAATACCTTTTCCTTCTCTTAAAAATCTCTTCTGAGATAGACTTAATTTTAAACATCTTAGTGAAACATCACAAGTTTCTGGCAAACAATCAGTGGGCAAAATTTAGCCACCCAAAAATATCTGAGAAGCTGAATAAGCTGACACTTGCTGTGCACAACAAAATGCAGGAGGCACGGTTAAGTCAGTTCTGTTTATTAAATATGTTGGCTTGAGTAAGTGAAGTGGCGTCTGTTGGGGGAACAAGGAAGAGCACTGCTTGTCATTTACTCCAGTGTTATTCTTGTTCTCTTTTTAAGTCTCCATGCATACAATGGGTACATGAACACTCCTCATTTTCAAGCCAATCCCTACAGAAGACACTGTCCTGTGATTTCTTCAACTACGTTTGGTAAGTTAGGACTTTGCAGGCTGATCAGGAGCACAATAAAATAAGCATTGGAGGGCCTCGCCTGTGACAGCAGGCCCCCTTTGGCACTGGCCTCATTGGAATAGTTTGCTCTGAGGTCACGGCAGGCCATAAATCAGAGGGTGGCCTGGTGGCCACAATAGCCTGCATGGCTTTAGCGCGACGTGCTATTTTAGTGTGTGCCCCTGAAATGACTCCATCTCTTTGGCACCAGCCACAGAAAGCTTCCTAGACATCTATGGGAAGGGAATGCTTCTCTGCAATCCATGGCCAAGGTCACACAGGCATGAATCACTGTGGGGAGGTCTGTGTTTGCTCCAGACCCTGTGACAAAGTAGGGGGACGATTTCCAACTAAAGTGCATATCCAGGAATCCAGGGGGAAACTGATTCAATCATCTGGGTGGATCACAAAGCCAAAGAATAACCAGCTCTTTTCAAGCCACAAACTAGGGCAGTTTCTTCTTGTCCCCTTTCCAGTCCCATTAATTAGGTCCAGTAAAAACCCGAGATATATTTTGAGAAACATTCAATATAAATAACAATGACTGTATTTATTTATAAGGTAAAAAATATGCCATAATCAAACAAAAAATGCCAACAGTTTTTAGCTAAGGCTCATACATTTCTATGGTTTGTATCCATTTTCTCATTAAGGGTATGACTTAACCAGCCTTCTAGGATTTATTGACTTTGTACATAAACTTAGTGTAGTGTCTCCTCTCTGTCTCTGTCTCTTCCTCTTTCCCACATCCCTCCCTCTCTTTCCTTCC
>PVKA01020121.1:0-40914 GCA_004027165.1 Ctenomys sociabilis | reverse complement strand
GTGGTCATTGAAGTCTTCTCAGGGTTTATCTTGTAGTCCTGTACATTATTCTGTAGTTCCTTTGTCTGTGTCATCCATGTGGATGAGTCACGGCCAATGCTTGACCAGATTGCTCTCTGTGAGAGCCTGAGAGAAAGTTTTCTCTTCATGTGACTCTCCCCAGGCACACTATAGAACTTCAATCTCTTTCCTCTGTGGCATACCTTGGATTTTATCCTAGAAAAATGTACATGTCCACACAGAAATGCCCATATAAATGTGGCATTTTATTATTAGTAACTAAAATTAGAAGCAACCTAGACATTTTTCAATGGGTAGTTGGTTGAATAAATTGGCACCTCCATGTCATGGTCTAGTGTTCAGTGAAAAAAAGAAACAAAATTATTGATACAACTTGGATGAAGCTCTAGAGAATTATGATGAGGGAAAAAACCTATCAGAAGGATTACCTCCTATCTAATTTCATTTATATAACTTTGAAATGATGAAATTATGAGATGGAGAACAGACGATTAGCTATTAGAGGTGGAGAAGAACGACTTGTGGGAAGGAAATAGGCCAAATCGTGAAAGGGCAACATGAAGTATCCTTGCATCAGTAGGAAAATCCTGTTGGTTGACTGCATGAGTGTTGACATCCTGGTTGTAAAACTGCACTGTAGACTCGCAAGCTGATACTCCTGGGTGAAAATACCTGCTACATTCTGCCTACTGCACCAGAATAGCAAATTCTGGTGTGAAAAGAAATTGGGTAAAAAATACCTGGAGCCTTCTCATTATTATTATAATTGTGTGTAAATCCATAATTGTTTCAGTCTAGAGGGCTGAACTGATTTATACACACACTAGTAGAAGGAGTTCTTAGCTCGCATGCTGATTGCCATGGTCTTGGAGACTTGGGCTACCTTGGTTGCATCAGACAAGAGAAAGTGGGGATATCTTCTGCATTGTGCTGGTCAGATAGCATCTGAGTATCACGTCTAGCTCTGAGAATCACATTTATAGACAGACATTAAGAAATGCAGCAAATCTTGAAAAGATTTACTAGCATCAGAAACAGCTGAAACTTCTATCGAATGAGGAAACATTGAAGGAATTGTGCTATTCAGCCTGGAGATAAAATAACTTAGGAGACACACAAGAACTGGGTGCAGAATTTGGAGACTGTTGTTCTGATACTGACTTGACTTTTTCTCTTCCAGAATGTAGAAACAGTAGTAGATAGAAGTTGTCTCAGAATAGGACAGTGGCTTCACACGAGACAGGACAGCACATAGGTTTCCGGTACTGGAGGCTCCTATGAATAAACAATAATTTGGACTTGTAAGTTTATCATTTATAAGTTTGGTTTATGTGTATCTGGTTCCTTGTGCCCATCCAAATCAAATACAGTGAGCAGGTGAAAGTGTCTGCCTGCTGAGCTAGGAGTCAGCTCTTTTTCATTATTATTAATTTTATTGAGAGACAAATAGCAACGAGACAGTTTCAAAACAAGTTAGTAGGACAGTTACAATGATTAATACACTGCATATTGTTGTCTTCAGAGTAGTTATGCATACTACAAGATGTCAGCTCTTAAACAACACAGGGCTCCCAATTTCATCAGTGCTAATCCTGTCTTGGTGGTAAGGATCTAACTCTACAACCACCTCATTTGCCAGACATGACTCCATGCATGCCAGTGGATCCTCTCAGGATGAGGAAGTTCGGTTGAACTGGCACACATGTTTGGTCCAATAAGACCACCTTCTAAAACTCAACCAAGAAGAAATCTGAGTTGATACAAGCCATGTTTAGAATCAGCTACCTTCAGTGAAGGGAAGGAAGGCAGCTAGTGTTCCTAAGAGGGCTTCCTACTAGCTGCATAAGCTACACCTATCTGTCTGTCTAGACTTTCATCTGCATGTAAGTTGAACTATCCCAAAACCATCCTCTTCCACATAAGATGCAAACAATTTTCAGCTCTCAGGTCCTCAAACTGCAGGAGTGTAGCTTAGCTCCAGGCAGTCGTGCGAAGTCAGGCTCGGGGTTCTCTTTGGTGGCATCTTCTGTGATACATGCTACCCCTTCTTCCTCTTTGCCTCCCAGGGACCCTTCTCTGTAGAGGGACAATAGTAGGTAAGTGCTCTATATATTTCACAGGTGAACAGACAGCAAGATAAATAATTACACAGGCATAGGGTTGCCCTTCTGTTTTGAAATTATTTCCCCTAGTTTGTTCTGTCCATGAACCAGGATGGAATGGTTCCCACATCAGAATGCCACAGCTGACAACTTTCACTGAGAGTATGGGGTTCCTGAGGGCTCTGTTTTGCACCTTTTGTTACATTTTTATATTTCCTCTCCTCTGTTTCTATTAAAAATAAAAGCTTATAAATGCAACTTCCATACTAAAATTATTTTTCATAAAAGTGAATTTATTTAGTCCAGGGAATATTTTCTCTTTCTGAGTTCTCTGGCCACTTTCCTTCGATGAAAGAAGGCTTTCTTGGTAACTTTTATAGGCAGTCAAACTTGGCCATTATTTTCCTTGACAGTCTGGTCACTGAGGAGTGGTGGAAAAATTCAGTTAAGGATCCAGACTGGAGATACCCGCCGTTCCCAAGCAGCATCAAGCTCAGCTCTTCATTTCAACACATTTTATGCAACATTCATGGAGTCCAGCTAGAAGTGAAGGTGTGTGCTAATTCCCACGCAGTTGCAATCTCCACTGCTAGCTACAGACTCAGAGAGTATTCTTCTCTACTGCTACAGAGGCCTCGAACTAATGTGGTTGGCCTTGCAAATGTCAGAAAGCCAAATAGAATACAGGAAAGGTAAATACATCTTGGACTTGTAATTTAGGCTTCAGATCTGTTGATTTTGGGTTCATCAGAAAAGTAAGGCTGAGTTAGTCAGCTGAACATTCTGCAAAACGGGGCTGACTTCCTGGAAGTGGAGGCTCTCCTCGCTGGCCAGTGACATAAGTGGCCACATTGGGAAGCCCACAGGATGAGGAGCTCTGGGACACCTCTAGGGATGGTGGGACCTCAGGACCTGAGGGTGGCCTCTAGGCGAATGGCAGCCCAAAGCCAACACAGTCATTTCACCACAGCGAGGCAAGTTCTGGCTCCAACCCCAGTAATCTGGAAGTGCGCTGCTCACCAGCGGGCTCCAGAGCTGCTGCTTGCTGGCCGCTCGCTACAGCCCTACAGAAAGCAGAGAGCCCAGCTGGGCCAGGCCCGGGCTGATAATCAATGCATGCTCTATGAAGCTGCTAGGGGGAGAGGGAGATTGGTTACAGAGTGACGGTAATTCCCATGAGAAGTGTGCCTTTCAATCCCCAGTTCCTTTGCATAGGTGGCTCAGTTCCCCTCCAGGAGAGTCCTCCACCACAGCTGGCCACTCCCACCAAGTTTGTGCCTCTGCAGGGACCGCCAGAGGCAACAGGCAGGGATAGAAGGCACAGCCTATATGCTTTAAGCAGGGACCTGGGCAGAATCGTCCATGGGCTGTGGCCTTTTGGTGACTAGAAGGAGTTCAGCTCCTCCCTCAGCCCAGCTCTGCTTTTTAAAAATCCCCTTTAGTTTGATCTTGAGCCCACAGTATAATTAATGCTTGCAAACCTGTCCCTCAGATCTACTGAACTCACCTAAAACACCTCCACCTGCTTCCACACACGCACCACGTAGTGTCAGGCGGAGCTCTCTACAGCCTGGAGGAAAAGGCAACTGAGAGAGGTGTGTGTGTTCCTGACCTTGTTTTAGAAACACAGGGGGCTGGCCAGATAGATCAGTGGACTAAAGTGCCTGCTTAGGCAGACTCAGGGACTGAGGTTCGATACTCTGCATGCCAGCCCTGCCCCCGGGAACACTGAGACAGTGATTGATACTGGGCAGAATGCCCTGCCCCCGTAATCCCAGCACTCAGTAGGCTGAAAATAGGAGAATCACTGTGAATCTGATCTGTGTAGTGAGACCCTGTAGAGCCTCTACCAAGTACATAAAAAATAAACACAGATTTCACCATTATTTTTAAACAAATTTTCAGAGAACCCTTTAAAATTCAGCACAAATTACTGAGATGATCCCCAGACATGATCAAATTTCATGCCTTTGATTTTACAGAATGGAAAATGGATTTTTGCTCTGTGGGCATGCCTGTGTGTGCATGCATGTATGTGGGTGAGTACATGTGTGTACATGCATGTATGCATGCATGTGTGTGTTCTGGTTAGTTTGTGCTGCTAATTCATTCATGCCATCAACAGGTGTTTCTTAGGACTATAGTTGGCCTCTTTGTCAGCTGTGTAAAATGCTTTGGCAGATGCCCAGAGAGTCACCGAGCAGACGTGCGGCTTCTTGACATGACATCATAGAGGCTGGGCCCGGCTGCTCAGTGAGGCCTTCAGGGCAGCCTGTCCCCAGTGCTATCCCAGGTCCACAGGGATTTGTCTCATTTCATTCCTTTTGTCCTCTCCTGGGGAAGCTGCATATCCCTAACACAACCTCACCAAATCCTTCCTTAAGCTTTGGCCAGTGTGTCATGAAAAATCAAGATGAAAGTGACAATGGAAATGTATTTTCTGTGCTTTGGGAAAAGGAAACAGAAATCTGGATTTAGGAAAAAGACAGTGATTTTCTTACCACAAACAAAAGATGAACCTTGAGTGGAATTCAGGAAATGACGAATGTTCATTATGTTTTGTGAAAAAAAATGGGGGCACCCCATTTGGAGGTACTCCACTGGTATGGAAAGCTGGGCAGTCCATGGTAAGAACAGGAAGACGTAGCTGAGAGCAAGGAGCACTTGCAGCTGGTGCTCGCTGCTGTGAGATATGTTTTGAAACAAATCTCTGTAATTGCAGCTGATGGCAGATTGGATCTGGAATGTCTGATTTTTTTTATTTTGAATGATTAATTACCAAGTTGTATTGGCTTGAGCTTTTCATTGATCAAATTTTAATAGTTTTCACAAAGTGCTTGCCCCTGACAAATTTATTAAAAACAAAAAATGTAACCAAAGAAAAACAAGAAACAAAAATGACAAAAAGCATCAAGCCCAACCCTAAGCTGTAAAAGAAGTTAGGAGGTGTGCAAGAGGGGCTCCCTGCAGAGAGCCTGATGTGGGCCCTGAACCTGTGTGAGTTAGGGGCAGTAATGCTGCCTGCACAAGTAGATCGATCTGGCACTGATGGAAAGAACCAAGTCTGTTTTCCTAATCTGAGTTCTAAGCAATATGACTTACTTGGCTTTTGCTATAATGATCGGTGTCATCTCCACGCTCCTGGCTATCGGCCTGGCACCAGCCTAGACACTTGACAAACACTAATTCAGTTCATCCGCATGCTGATTCTATTTGCTGGCTACTCTTAAAATTATTGACAGAGAAGGGACCACAAGTTGTATACAGCTTGTACCTAAGTAAAAGGATCTGGGCTTATAAACTTGTGTTCGGAAAGTGATTGTTTTACAAGTTGTCCTTGACATCCTGCACTTGCTAATAATTCTTCTCTTTGGAAAGCAATCCCTTTTAAATGTGTATTAGATAAAATACACGCCTGTTCTTGACTAGTCTGAGACCAGTTACCAAATGTTTGAAATAGCCCAGTCTTAATGTCTCTCTTCTCCCTCTCTCTCCTGCCCAACCTCTGGCGTCCCTCTGTCCCCAGACATGTCCCCTTGCAAGAAGAGGAGTGTCCTGAAAGCTCAGATCTGTCAGCCATGGCGGCCTGTTACCTGCTGTGCTACAGACCACATGGACCCGGACAGGAAATTCGCAGGACCCTCAGCAGGAGCATTTCCCCCCCAGCCCTCCCCTGTGCCATGGAGACCGAGGTGCTACCTTTGATATCCAGGGACCTCAAGCGGCTGGGCAAGAGGGTAACACTGTTTGTATGATCATTTTATTTCCACTTTAATTTATCACCAGGAAGTTCCTGGCAAAACATCAATTTATGTAGTTAGACTGAGCAATACAGTATATTTGTTGTCATCTAGGATATATTTTTAACCTATTGTTGTTCACCAGCCACCTGTTCTGCATGGTACCCTGCTGCACTGAATACTGAAAAAAACATAAATCCAAATCTCTTGCCAGAGGGGAATGGCTGGGTAGAAAAAATAAACACAACTGGACATGATATTTACAGTAAATGTTTTCATTCTCTCTTTCGAGCTTCTGATGGCTGCCATGATACATTGCCCTGAATGTGGTGCCTTAAAATAGTACAAATATCATCTTAACATTTCAGAAGTTCAAAGTCCAAAAGGGTGTCTCATTGGACATGAACCAGTGTGTGTTAGCCACTTTCCCGTTGATGAAGCAAAACACCCAACACCCTGCATGCAAAGGAGGAGGGGGTTACTTGGGCTCATGGCTTCAGTCCATGGCTGGCTGCTGCAAGGTGGAAGCAGAAGGAGAGTGGGGCCTGGTGGAGGAAAAAGTGCCCAGCCTGTGGGGCGAGGAAGCAGCCAGAAGAGGGAAGCGGCGCAGGAATGCACCCTGGCAGGTCCCTTCCTGGACCAGGCCCCACTGTCTAACAGCTCACTCAGCTATAAACGCATCAGTGAGTTCACGGGAGTGTAGCACCGCGACGATTCAGCACAGGAGAATCTGACCCTGGAACACTTGGGGTGCACTTTAGATCTCCCTCACAGCAGCAGAGCTGCATTCCCACAGGGTGCTCCAGGCCAGACGCTGTTCCCTTGCCCTTTCCAGCCCCCAGGGCTGCCCATGTCCCTTGGCTCATGGTTCTTCTTCCACCCACAGAGCCAGGAGTAGTGGCAAAGTCTCTCACGTGATGTCACTGAGATGCAGCGACTCCCACCTCCTCTTCCACACTGAGGCCCCCCATGACGATCAGTCGCACTCAGACACTCAAGAACATTCTCCTTGTTTGTGGTTAGTGTTCATCCTACCCACAACCTTAATTCTTGGTCTCAGGTAACAACAGATTCACAGATCCTAGGGACTGGGTCACGGGTACCCCCAGGGATAGAGTGGTGTCCCACCTCTCCTACTTAGCATTTACACCCTCAGCGTGCCATGCAGACCAAATTCCATGGAGATCAGTGGAGACTGCAATTTTAAAAAGAATACAAGAGAAAGAAAACAAGAGCCCTGCCACATCTCAGTGCTTATTAACATAAAGACCAGATTATCTGCTTCTGTGACGCAGAGGAGGCTGTCCTTGGTCATCCTGGTCCTGCTCCACAGGTTGGCTCAGTCAGAAATGTGGTCACTGAGACCCAGGAACAGCATACCATTCCTTCGGTGTACTGTCAATATGAACATCAAAAATACTTAAGCACTACCTAAGTATAGACAGTGTAGAAAACGAGTGAATTTCTTTCCTTTTCCACTTTTTCTGGTGATTTCCATTTACTTGGGGTGCTAAGGACCCAATATGCGTTTATTGTCAAAGTCACCAATTTGTATAGTAGATAATTTTATGTGTTTGATGAATGTCAGGCACTGTATTAGATGCTGGAAAAAGCCCTAAGGGCAAACCAACTGTGTTCCTGCAAATTCCATCTTACTGTGTTGCGTTCTTGGAAATTTCAATTTACTGAGGGTCTGTGTGGGAGAGTTGATAAGCCTCACTTATGAGGGAATTAGCAGAGCAGGCTTTACAAGATTAGGAGGACTTAGGAGGGTTGAGCGGCACGAGGGAGACATTTCAGGAATTGGAGGAAAAGTTGACTGAAGCGGCCGAGGCTGAAACCCCCTGGAGTTGGCCTCCATATTTCTGTCTCTCTGATTTCTGATTCCTCTGTTGTTCCCATGAAGTGATTCTTCAAGCCCACGCACTCAAAATCAAAATAGAAGCAGCAAAAGATTCATCAAAAATCCGGCTTCAGGAAAAAGACCATGATGTGCTGCTAGGCAGAGCTGCGCGCTGGGTCTGGAAAACGCTGAGCATCCGAGGGGAAATCATGGCCTCCCGAGCAGCAAAGGCACCGCATAGGGACACATTCCAGGGCACTGTGCAGAGCCGGGCAGCTCCAGGATGCAGCCAGAGGACGAGGAGGAGCAAGGGGGCACTTAGAAGAGCAGAGGAGCACTTTCTGCTGCTGCTCGGAGATGTCAGGTGACATTTTGAAATAAATCAGCTTCTGATTTTTTTTGAATGATTATTGGTCATTCTATTGGTTTTTGCTTTTTAAAAAAAATTATTGACCTTTCATAATTATTTTTATGAATACTTGGCCCCTGACAAATTCATTAAAAACTAACTAACTAACTAACTAACTAACGAAAGCCTCCTGAAGATGCAGCGCTGCTGGCTATGCATTTGTGCTATTTAGGGCGTAGTGCTGCCTGCAGAAGCAGATTTGTCACAATGCCAGTTTATTTCCCACTTTGGTCCCAAGGGGATGTGCTCAGTGGGCCCTGCTCCACAGAGCCTCTCAGGGGTCCAACCTTTTCTATGACGAGGCACAGCCACCTTTAATACTGGCCTTGTAGTAGCCTTGATGCTGGCCAGCAGACAAGGGCCAAGGCTGAGGGGCAGGGGAGACGCCTCTGCTCTGAACTGGCTTAGACTGGCAGAGACATAGGACCTCTGCTCCCTGCGCATTGCTAAGAGCACATCAGCTGGTCCCATCTAACTCCAAGAGGGCTGGCAACATTGCATAACTGTGCTCTTAGGAAGAGCAGCCAGCTTAGGGACCATGGAGCCAGCCTGTCCTTTAGTACCCTCTCCAGATTTCCAAAGTTTTGACAAAAAGAAAGCAGAGTCCTAATCATTTGGCTGCAAATCCATCTATTGGGTCTGTAGCTTCTTCGGTTTACTTAGATGTCTGGCCTTTACACATAGCTTTGTTGAAAGGAGAACAGAATGCTCCTTGGAATCCCCCAGGCTGACATTAAATACATTTCAGGTGACACACTTCAGAGTAGTATACACCCTCCATCCTCACTCACATCTGGAAAGTTTCATCCCAAGAGGGTGGCACTGACCATGCATGAGAGAAGCGTTCAGTGTGTCAGTTTGTCACGTCAGTCCTCTTTGCTGTGCTGTGCCCCTATTCCCCATCTTAAAGCCTGTTTTGGGGACTGGAAACATGGTGCTCACTGTGTACCTACAGAGCAAAGCTTGCATGTCATTGCTGGCATCTTTGAACATGAAGGTAACTCCTGGCAATAGTTACCCACATGCCAAGGCAGCCTGGCAAAGCAGTCAACCCCTGCAGTCCCCTATGCCTGGTACACAGGGTCAAAGCTGTCCTCTGTCCTGCCCCGGAAGCAGCTCAGCAATCGCAGCCGCTTTCTCTGCCCATGCTTTGCCACCGTGCCTGGTGGGCCAGCGAGGCTGGGACCAGCACTCACAGGCTACTGTTAGGAACATTTGTGGTTAGTTTCCATACTCTCCAGCAGCCAGCAACCCACCTCGCAGGAGGCAGAGCTGGAAGTCCCAGCTTCTTGGCCCGTCAGCCCTCCTCCTTCCCTACAGGCTACCCGAGGCACGGTAATGAGAAACACGAGGCCCCTGGTTGTTCTGGAGGGAATCTGGGCCACGTTAGGCAGCAGTTTCCCACTGAGCACGAGGAGATAACAAGTGAGGCAGAGCAATAAGTAGACTTGTCCCCGCCAGCTCCACCGAACAGCGTTCTCATTAAAACAGGCCTATCGGAGGAGCCTTCTCACTTGTAGTTGCCGCCAATGTATCTATCACATCACAGGTATTTCTACTCAAACCTAACCCGCCAATATAATTAAAGAAGGGAGGAGGAACACATTAATTCATGGAGGTCATCCATTCATCAGGGCTATTTAGACTTCCAATGTCAACCATCACTGCTTGGTGTCACGTGGTCTTCCTCTGCGACCACTCTTTTGCCTCCCGAGGATGTGCTTGCCCCTCGCAGGCACAGGTGAGCATCCTACGCACCCCCCGAGATATCAGTAGCTGTACCTCTAGGTGCACACGTGTGACATTGCCCTCATCACGTACCCTCTCTTATCCCACTGCCCTTCTACCGAAGGGGTCCATAATTCTCATTGCCATAGTATTGCATGGAACAGGCAACGAGAAATGGAGAAGCACTCAATAAGCACCCGCTTCTCTTTGAGCTTCACTCATTCTCCTTCTTCTTGCCCCTTTCTCTCCTCTCAGGAGCACTGAGTAGTTTTGTAAAGAGGACCCCAATGCCCGAGCCTGCTGACAGCTGGGCTAAAGTAGCCCAAATGGAGAGGGAGAGAGTAGCTCTGTGATATATGAAAAAAAGCAGGCAAATTTGATCTGCCAGAAGACTTGACTTTACCTTCATGGTGAGGCAAGAGGTACACTGGAACTATGAAAGAAGCCGCATCCTGAAGGAGATTTCTGGGGTCCTGAGTTCTAAGGACCCGGGGGACATTTCAGTCAGCACGCACCCTGGCTGTAGCACACACTCTCCTGGCTTTCCCCCTGCTGCTGCTTCCTTCTGCTTCTTTGATAGCATAGTGTCCTCTATCCAGCTTGAAATCTTGGCCCTCTTTGTGTCTTGCTCGAAGTTTTCTCTAGGTGCACCACTTCCATTACCACACATGCTCAGACTCACGCCTCCAGCCTAGACTGAGCTCCAGGAATGCTCCTCCCGGATGTACCTTGGAGGAAATAAACCACTGCTGCCTCTGTGCCAAGCTTGGTCTTGTTGCAGCTCCTGCTGTATCCAAGGCACTGCCTCAGAATTCCCAGCCCCTCTATCAGTGGATCATGAATCCAGCTACAAATTCCAGTTGCAAAGCTATGTGACTTTGACCTTCTGCCACACATGTGAGTTCCCCCCACTCTCACTGTTGGCTCCTGTTAGCCAGTCACTTCCTGCTGGAAGCCTCGCTTTGGAGTGAAATTCCATTCCATGCCCAGAACAGGACATACAGCAGTGGAGCTCACTTCTCAGCTGGCTTCAGCCCTGATTGTCTCTTCTCTCTTCTGGGTGGCAGACTGCTGACTTGTTATTGCTATGGACAATTCATTCACATATTTCTATATTTGCAGTTCTAGGAATCAAATTCAGAGGTGCTTTACCACTGAATTACAAACCTAGACACTTTTTTTTTTCTTTTGGGGAGAAGTTCTTGCTAAGTTGCCCAGGCTTGCCTCAAACATGTGATCATCTTGCCTCAACCTTTCAAGTAGCTGAGATCGCAGGCCTCCATGCCTGGCCGATCGCTGTTGTTCTGAATTGCCACATAATTGTTCTTGCTTCTAGGGTACAACGTGATGTTGTAGTACATGCTTACATCGCACAATAGCCAAATCGAGGGGTGCGCTATAGCCCCCACCCACACTTTTATCGTATTTGTGTTGAGAGCACACAGAATCACCTTTTCTAGTGCTGGGTTTTTAATTTCCTGAAAGGCGTCTCGCTTCCCCTGGCCTCTGATGCTTTGTAAGGATTGATCCTGATGGGGTTTATAGCTAGATGTCCCCCAAGAGCCCTATTTGTAGGTATGCAGAAGGTGACTGAGTTATGGGGTGGTGCAGTTGGCACCTTTGGCCCATGGGAATCAGAGCTGGTCAGGAATACTGGTCCTAGGGCATGAATTGGAGGGGTTGCTTTCCAGACCCAGGCCCCAGAGGTTAAAAATAAACCTCTCTTCCTTTAACTTATGTGTCAGGTATTCTGTCCCAAAGACCATTCCTCTCTTCCAAACATTCTTGCTCATCTGGAAAATCTCAGAAACTACCATATTTTATTGATTTCAAACACGTTTTCCACAGTTCAACATCTCTGAAGTTGAGTTCCCTCAAGCTGGGGTGTGCCCATGGGCCGGGCTTTTGGCTTGCAGCTGTGGCGATACAGTTTCTACCTGAGTCTGAGAACACAGCGCCAGTGTGAAGCAGGCAAGATGCAAGGAGAAAGTGCAGGTGCCCCTTGTGACCCTCAGGAAGCAAACGGCCGTAGTGCAGGTGTGGAGGAGGCAGCGGATCAGGTCTGCCGAGCAGCATTGCCCAGGCGGGGTCAGGAGGAGGTCGTCTCCACCGAGCTGCACATTTGGCTTAAGAGCCCAGTGCCAACTGCTTTTGCTTCTTTTATGGATTCTTTTAAGAAATATCATATCATCGATGCTGTTAATGGTGAAGAGAATGAGACTATGTGGAGAAGCCAGGGCACCCACAACTCTGCCTTGAAAGCAATTAGATTGGCTCAGTATAAAGAAATTCCTAGAATTTCTTTAGAAACATGAGTATGCCCAGAAGTGCAAGCAGCCCAGTGCCCACTGGCCCAGTGCCCAATTCCTTAGAAACATGCTCATTGTCATCATATTTTCTCTCTTAGCTATGTACAAAATAATATTTAACCAAAATGTATGCCAAATTAAAAGTGAATGGAGTAAATGCTAAGCAAGCCTCCTGTCATATTTAATTGGAAGCATTTTTTCTTTCTTGATGGTGCGTTCAGTAATAGCAGGTGTTATAATTGGTGACATCTTCAGCTTAATGAAACACGGTAGTTCTTAAGAGCATCATTCAATGACATCCTAAATTAGGGCTGGCCATCATCTTATAGGCTTCTTCATATCCCAGTGCTCCTTACATCCCCAGGAATAACTGTACTAAATAGTAAATTGTCTAATTAGCCATTAATGTCTGTGAAGCTGCAAAGTCAGTATGAAAAGGGGCAATGTCTGTTCTCCTCACTGCTTTTCCCCAGAAGCTAGATGAAGAGGATGCTTAGGAGGTTCTGTTCATGTGGGGGTGCAGCTCCACGGTGCAGCCCTTGCCTGGCACACACGAAGCCCCTGTCCCATCTCCAGCACTGCTATTTGAGTGAATGAACCCATCTGGTCGGGATGGCATCATGTGCTTTGAGAGACACGGGAATGGACAACTGTGCCAGAACATCCCATGACACAGTCTGAACACAGAGCTAAGGAGCTGTCTGGATGAGGAAGGGCCAGGGCTGTGACAGAGGGGGACTGAGCTTTTGGGAAGCAGGGAAAACTGCCGTGCAGCATGATGGCAGAACATGGCTACCTGCTGGGTCCCATGGCACTGGGCTGCTTGAACTTCTGGGCATACTCATGATTTCCCCGGAAATCATTGTCCCTAAGGGCTGGGGCTCAAGGATGATGGAAGTCAGTGTGTGTACATGTGTTGTGAACATCACAACACACACACACACACACATACACACACACCATTAGTAGCCTCTTCTCCCTTGACAACATTTTGTGTTTAAAAAGTCCTTTCAGCTGATGCTTCTCCAGGTGAGGCTGGAGTTTTGAGAAGGAATGAAGGAGCTGCCACACATGGTGATTCTTGGATACAGCTCTTGAAGGTTCCTGGGATGGATCTGGGGTGGGGGCTCTGCTGGATTCCTGTTAGCTCTGAGCACCCCTGAGAAGGAAGATCTGCAATGAAAACCCAGTTCTGACTGCCTGGAGCATACCTTAAGGATGCCCCCAAGAAAGGCAAGCAGTGAGCCTCTTACCATTTTGCATCTGAGGGAGGGGAGGGATTCTCCTAAGTATGCCTTAGAATGGAAGCAGAGGGAGGAACAGAATAACATGTTCAGGTGTGGCGCCTGGCCTCTGAGATTTGAACACAACAGGCTGTAGTCCCACCCCAGCTGTAGAGGGTGCCTGGTGCCCTGCCAGATTCTGGGGACAGGAGGATGGGAGGGTCTCATTCTTTCCTCTCCTCTCTGCCTCCTCCCAGCGGGTCTCATTTGCAAGTTGACTCTTGACTTGTGAGAGCAGCAGCTTTGTCATTCATCTTCTGTACTTGTGAGTTCTGTGTCTATGCATGTGAACTATGGTCAACAATTTTCTTTAAGTTCCAGAAAGTTCCAAAAGCACAACTTGCATTTAATACATGTTGAGTATTGCACTGCATACACACTAGTGTCTGCTGTGTTGCAGGCTTGGGTCTTGCTCCAGCACTCAACATTATTTGAGCATTTTTTACATATCTGTTTGTATGCTGTGTTACTATGTTAAGATAGCTGGGTTTGTAGTGAACACATACAGACATATTTCTTGTCATTATTCTCTGAACAACGCAGTGCAATAACTGTTTACATGACATTTGCCTTGCTTAAAATATCACGAGTAGTCCAAAGATGATTTAAAGTACATGGGAAGTTGGATATGAGCCACATGTAAATACTATGAAATTCAACATAAGGAACCTGGGCATCTGCAGATTCTGTGCCTTCAGGAGGGTCCTGGTCCCACTCCCTCACACTGAGCGGATGAAAGGATCGCAAATCCTTCTTTAGTTTCCTATGTAACTTCCCACTTTCATAAAGCCTTTGCCTCAGTGTAGGGTGCTAGAGGGAATGTGCTTCCAACACACATACACACAACCAAGACCTAAACACTGGGCACTCATTTTGCTGAAATCATATTGTTTGAAAGAGATAGAAGAACACATGAGAGCAAGACCATGCGGTATTTGTCTTCCTACATCTGGCTTATTTCACTTAGTGTTATGCTCCCCAGGTTCACTCATACTGCCACAGGGATAGGATTTCACTCCTTGTCATGGCTGAATAGCATTCCATTGTGTACCATGTTTGCTTCATTCATTTGCAATGTCAGGGTAGAGAAATACTGCTGCAAATGTCACCTCCAAGGGCCACTCTCCTGCTTGGTTCTGTCATTCCCCCCCTCTTTCTTACCTCCTCCTCTGCCTCCTAAATCTCTTCTCTGCAGCTCCCAACTCACCTCCCCATGTCCACAGGAGATATCCAGACCCCATGAGCTGCTGAGCTCCAGTTGCAAAGTGGCTATGAACTGCCTGCTTCATTTTCTTTCCCAGTCACCTTCACGCTGCAGGTGAGGTCATTTGCCCCTTGCCTATGGCTGTTCTCATGCTTCTGTCTCAGGTTTGACACCATTATCATCCACTTAATTGCTCACTACTCCCTGTAATTCACTGGATTCAAATGAGAGCCAACCACAGTCAGCCAAGTGCCTTGGAACAGAGGTGTTGCTTCAAACAGAATGTATGGAAATGATTTGTTGCTTTATGTTACCTGGAATGGGGGTGGCCATGCCTGCTGTCAGACACCAGAGGACAAGGTCAGTCCCTGTTGAGGAAACCACAGTGAAGTGGACACGCCTCTGGTAACAAGCAAAGGAACTCTCCATCTCTCTAAGCAAGCTTTGGCTTAATGGAACAGTATCAAACTTAAGTGTGCTGTGTGTGTCAGCCGCTCACTGTGCTGTTGCCCACGGCACTCTGGAATTTAGATTTGGAGGTAGACTTGGTTTTCTGATTGCTCCTGAGTGACAGAAGTGCTGATCTTCATAGAGCAGGAGCAACAATTAGGCCCCAAGTGGAAGGTAAGGAAGTCATACACTTTCACATGCTTAAGGCAAAGTCTGTATAAAATCCCACCCCTCTGAGCCATGTCTTTGGGCACTAGTGGGAAGGTCATGCTTCCTGTCTGGGTCAGAGCTGGAAGTCAGAGGTGAGCAGTTTTCCCCAAAGCCTGGATGGCCATGGTGTCAACACCACAGATAGTTCAAGAGCAGTTTTCGGAATTAAGAGCAAGTCTTTGGAATCTAGCTTCCATTTTGTGGGTAGAGTTTTGCTCTGGTTAATACTTTTAGAGGATGCAAGGTTTTATTTTTTATTAAGTAAGCTGGAAATTTCCTATGCACAGATGAATCACTCTTGTAGGAAATATCAAAGAAGCATTCTTTGCTTCAGTATCTGTATTTTCATGGCCCAAAGTGAATTTCTCATCTTCCTCTCCAAGCTTGCTACTCTTCTCATGTTCTTGTCTTAGTTTTGACATCACCATCCAGCTAATTACCCAGGATGAGAACTCAGAGGATGGCCAACGTTTTCTTCTCCCTCTCATTGCTCTATCTTCCAGTTCCCTAAAATTGTGTTCAGGTGTTTGCAGGTTTACTGATCTGTGTTTCTCCCAACTAACACCTCATGAAACAAGAGATTTTTTGGAGGCATTTTTAGGAGCAGTATTCTTTGGAACTGCATATTATATCTTTCTTAAATAGAAGTGCTCAGAGTATATTAGCATATTAAAGATCCTGGGAAGTTAACTTCACCAAAGGCAAAATTCTCCATGCTTTCTCAACCATATAACAGATTTTAGCATTCCTGTTAATATTCTGCATCATAGAAGTTTATTACTAATTTGGAAAATTTTGTTAAGACTGTGCTCCTATGATTTTACTCTCACCAAGAGAACTGTGTTAAGATTCATGTCTTCATCATTCTCTCGGGTCTTTTTGTGTCTGCCAATTTTGGCCCATTCTTTTATCTGCATTCATAGCTATATCTTCTTGCAATATAATTAGGACTTTTCCTCTACCCAGAAACTTAAGTGCTTCCTACACTACCAGCAAAATAAAGTATATCTGCTTCCTCTTTGAGTGTTCAAGCGAATGCAAACTAAAAACTGACTTTATTTGTCAACTACTGAAGAAAGGCCACATGTCAAATTACTTAGAGCAGCTAGAGCGAGACATATTTCCACAGAATAAATAAGGAGAGAAGCCAAGGCCATCCTTGATGACCAACATAAAAGTACTGGGAATGGCTGTCAAGATTGGCCAATATTGATGAAAGGAAATAATCCACAGACTCATGAAGCTCAGAAAATGTTTCACAAATAAAGGAAAACCTTAGGAAAAGACAGAAAATAAAAAGAGACATCGCCTATAGCAGAACAAAGATAGGCTTCCCTATCACGGTAGGCTTCCATAGAAACCATGGTAGACTTCCTAGAAACTATGAAAGCTGGGGGCAATGGAATAACACCAGAATTCCATACCTAGTGAAAATATCTTCCAAACATGAAGAAGGAGCAAAATATCCCAAGAATGATATAATTCATTGCTAGAACATCTATTTATGTGATACATAAAAAATGTTCTTGAGGCAAGGGTAATAAGACAGCAACTGTGGATTATATGAATAATTACCAAGTGCTATAAATGGGAAAATCCAAGATTAAGACATTTTTTTCTCAATACTTTTAATTGCTTTAAAATATAGCTGTTTGTCAGTTACCTTTCTCATTGCTGGGCAAGATATCAGACACCCAAAGGTAAAGAAAGAAAGGTTATTTGAGGTCACAGTCTGCAGAGGTTTCAGCTCACAGCTGATTGGCTCCAAGGCAGAGGAGCATGGCAGAAGAAAAACAGTTCATGGTGGGTAGAAAGCAGAAAGCAGCAAATCAGCAAAGTAGCAAGGGAGCATGAGACAATAGCAGCCTTGCTCTGCCCCTTCTCTTCTATACAGATCATTTGCATTTAAGGCAGGTGGGACTCATGCCCAGGCATGCCTTCCTGTTATTCACATACAGAACTATGCCAAACCAATCAGTGGACTACTTTAATAGTAATCACCTACCCTTAATCCTGGCATCATGCATCTTAGAGCCAGCCACCTTGGAAAATCCCCATCTACAACCTCATGAGACTTTAGGAGGACCTCCAGAAACAAACCACAACACTGTCTAAAAGTGTTGGTTTAGAGTTAGGGAAGGGGCATGCAGATCTTATTCTTGTGTAAGGCAAGAAATGAGGCAGCAGAGAGACTAAGAATAGATTCAGAAGATAAGTATAAGCTTGGGACAGTACCAACATCAGGACTTATGCCCCAAACAACATAGGGAGCTGGGAGCTCCTAGGCCAAGAACCTCTGTGTGAGGACAGGTAGGCTGGTTTGTGTCCAAGTGGTCCTGCCCTGCACTTTTGTCTCCAACCTCTCTTCATAGCATTGTTGCTCACTACTCTTCCTTTATGAGCCCAACATGAGGATTCCATGAACTTGATCACGTGCCTTGCTCACTGAAGGCCCTGCGTGTTAATTATGTGCTTCCCTTTACTTCTACCTCTACTGTTGTAATCCCTTCATCATCCAATATCAAATCAAAATGATACCTTCTCCAAGTAGCACCCTCATAAAAATGGGCTTCTCCCACCTCTATGACAAAGGACCAGTAGTCCATGTGGTACTTATATTCTCTGAGGTGGAGACTAAGACAGACTGGATACAGACACAGCAACTTTTCTCTGAGGTATGTCTTGAGCAGTATCTGCTTTCCAGAAGTCCTTTAGAACCACCCAGAATGTTGTGGCCATTCCAGAAAGCTAGTTGGAATGCTACTCAGAAATGGGGGAGGTGCCAGGTGGTGAGCACTATAGCTGGGCCACTCCTTCAACTGCCCATCTCCCACCCATGTTGTCAGAGTGGACACAGGATCTGCATATGCTCCTTCTCTGGATGCTGTGAACAAAGTTTGGCAGGATAAAGCCTACTGATAATGGCTTGTATTCAGCAATTTTCATTCCACAATAGACAAACAAGGCAAGAAGAAGCTACAGTCAAAATTTTAAGTGACATTTTGACTTGTTTTCTGCTGCTATATAAAAGTACCTGAACCTGGGCACAGAAGAGAGGTTTGTTTGGGCTCATGGTCTCAGAGGTTGGAAAGCCCTAGGTCATTGTACTGGTGGGGTCCATGCTTCATCGTGGCAGAGGAGTGGAAGGAGCAGTAAGGTGTGTAGGGAACAGGTGAGTGAGGCAGATGGGAAGGCACTAAGCTTGCTGATCACAGCTCACTCTCTTGGCAACTAATCCAGCCCATGAGTCCTATCTCTCTCCTGCTAGGTCTCAGGTTTTAAAGGTCTCACTACTTCTCTGTGCCATTATGCTGGGGACCAGTTTCTAATACAGGACCCTTAGGAGGAGAAGCCATATCCAAAACATAGCAAGAAGAAGATTCCACTGAAGACAAGAGCAGAAGCAGAAAAGGTTTGAGAACACAGAATGGATCTCAGTCCTCAGGACTGAATCAGACTTGGCGTAGGCAGAAAGTGTTCCAGGAGCAGAAACCAAGTTGAATGGCCTGAGCATGTGGGGAAACTAGGGTGAAAGGACATATGGTTCTGTGTTGGAGTCACTAAAGAAATCATGTCCTTTTGGTGTGGCAGTGTTGGTACTTGGATTAGAGTTTTCCATGGAGTATCAAGAGGACCTGACGTATTGAATGGATTTTACTGTGCAGCTTGAGCCCTGGAGGACAGATGAAAAAAGCTAGGGGGATTTATGCCCATGTTAGCATGGCCTGGCAATGCCATTATTTCTGTTGAACCCACTTTCATGACCACAGAAACCCTTGGCTACTTGATGCTGATGCTGAAAGTAATTTATGTTGGTCTTGGAAAAAAGAAAGAAATGTTATTTTCTACTCCTGGATTTTTCTACAGGATTTCAATATAAGCAGAACCTGAAGGCTTCCATCAATCTCACTCTGTTTCTCACAGCAGTGTAGTTTAAATAATCCCTGGTTTATAGGGGACTTTCAGTGTAATTATGGGAGTATTTGCCTACCTCATCATTTTCATTGCTTCTTTGTTGCAGAGCTGAGTTGTCATTGTTTGAGTTCAGCTTTTAGCAGTGGAAACTTCTGGTCACTGTGGCTTGGGCCCTGGAGAGAGAGGTAGAACCTCACCCGGCCTGACTCTTATGCTTCCTGTGAAGATTACAATGACCCAATAAGTCAACTTCTACAGAACACTGGGCAAGCCGAAGGGTTTATTTGGGCTATAAATGTGCCAGGAAAAATTCCTTGGGTGTTTATTACTACTTCAGTTGCCCAAAGTACACCCCATTTTCTACCTTGATGCCCTTATTAAAAAGTTGGGAAATCTCTATCAGAGTGAGAAAGACAACTTTTACTTGTTCCCTATGGTTTTTTTATTTTTAAAGCCTTAGAAATTCATTCTCAATGCAGGTCTATTCAAACGTTTCAAAGGCATTTACCATTCACCCACACATTTGGGGAAGGCAGGAGACAGAATGTAGAAGAAGTAGGAGCCTTGGGGGGTGCAAGAAGTAATTTTTCTCTTTTGACATAAGGAAGCCCTTCACACACAGCAGCTGGGGATGATGTGGAAGGAGTACTGCTTTAAGTTCTCTCTCCACACCCACTCGGTGGAGGAGAAGATGCAGCATTCTCAGACAACCAAGCTTTGGCCCAAAGTCTTCCTTGTTCAAACCATGCTGCACGGTGTATCTGGGCCAGTTATTGTTATAATTGAATCTTGTCTCATGGAGAATTAAAAAATTGCCATTCAAAGCCACACAGACAAGGCAGTTGAATAACTAGACAATGACACAAGGAGGTCACTTATCTCTGAATGCCCAGAGAGTCAGGACTCTCAGGACAGACAAGATATTTAACTTCCACCAATGACATGCTGACAAGGCATTCACATTCCTGATCATGGAAACTGGCCTTTGGGGCTGGGGAGATAGCTTAGCAGTCTAGGTGCCTGCCTGAGAAGCAGGTTTCAATCCCTGGTACCACATGCAGTGCTGGCCCCAGAACCCTGGGCATGAGTGGTGGTACCCACCTGATAGCCCAGCGCAGGGAAGGCTGAAACAGGGGGATTCCAATGGTCAGCAGTGAGACTCTGTACCAAATAAATAAATAAATAAATAAATAAATAAATAAATAAAATATTTTTAAAAAGTAAAGAAATTGGTCTTTGAAAGAATTGCTGTTGTTTTTCATATTTGCCTCTGCGCTCGTGGTCCTTTTGGGAAGAGTGCACAAGGTCGGCACCTACTGACGAACTGAGGTGTGGCCCACGACAGCCCCTCTCAAGGAGCACTTTACCCTTCGGGATTTTCTACTTCTGTTTCCAAAAATCTCCACTCTTGACTGCAGACTCTTGACCTTGGTCCCTTCTCGGTCCTCATTGTGTCTGAATTCGATCCCAACTCTTCTTCCTGAAGACCTTCACTTGGAGACATCCCCGAGCTCCCTTACGAAAGTAGAGGGCTCTGGGCACTGCCTGGCCTTGCAAGACATGAGCCAGGTCTCCACCCGCCTGGCTGGGCCCCTAGCAGCATAGGTCAGGCATCCGCATGCGAGGGCAGCATCTACTCCCCTCTTCCTGGAGTGGGGGGCGGGCTCAGAAAGCTGAGCTGAGACTGCACACACTGAGCAGCCCAGGAAGCTGGCCCCGCCCTGATGACTCCCTCCACACAAGTGCGGCAGTCGCCCGAAGGAAAGGCAACCTGGATTTTGTCAGGCTTTCCACACCAATTTACCTTTATGCGGAGGAGAAATTTCATCCCCAAAGGGTAATCTATTCAGAAAACTGCGGTGTCTAGCAAGAGGAACTTATAATGAAAGTGCCGTCTTAACCATAACTATATCATGTCCTGACATTTATAATGAAGCCCAGAGCCAGAAATAGATTCTTCAGGAGCACAGGATGGGTCTAAACAGCAACATTGGGTCTGCTCTGCTGAAGCTGTGCCTCAGCCACGAGGAGTCTGGGGGTCTCCGCGGCAGGTGACTGGGTGATAGAATCGCCCGTGGTTTGCTCACGGCATTTGTGCCTAGCGAAGCCATGAGCAAGTGGAGGCAACAGACACACGTGTGTCTTTCACAGAACAGAAATAATTGCCTCTGTTTTTCAAGTAAGGCAGAATGCTAACCTTTTGCTATCTCCCTTAGCCTTTCTTAAAATTATATTGATTTGGCCTTTCATTTTGTGATTAAGGGAGATTTGGTTAGCGGCTGAGATGCGCTGCTCCTCTATTTATCATTGCTCTTGAATCCACCTTGAAGCCCTTGTACTGAGTTGGAACATTTGAGGAAATTAATTAAAAGAAGACTGAAAGGTTGTTACACCTTGAAAAAAAACGTGATGGGTTAGAAGAGGAGGATGCAGGCCGTGCCTTAGTCAGGAGGGAACTTTTTAAGACATCTTGAGGAGGGAAAACAACTTGTGAAGTAGCTATGAAAAAAAGTCATTGTATAATTTTGCTTAAAAATTTTGATTTTTTCCAAATTTCTAAAGAAAAATCCCACTGAAAGAAACTGCTTAATATAAACTGGAGGCAGGAGGATAGAGACTGATCTCTGGAGGTGTGAGTGTCTAATTAGAAACGTACGCATGGAGATTTAGAGACCACAGAAAGGTGGGGGTGAAATGGCCGGGTAATGGCCGGGGCAATGTTTTTCTGGTTGAAAGGCAGTCACTGGGTTGTGCGCTGATACAGGGAACAGTCATCTCACCTATGAGGGCAGATGGGACTGCGATGAGTCCCCACAGCGATGGGAGAGGGGGATCAGTTCACCTCTCGAGGGAGGAGAAGAAGCGACGCCCAGAGAACTGCAGTTAGCGACGGCTCACCGTTCAGGCAAGGATGGGGCACAAGCGGAAGCAGCTGAAGTTCTTTGAAGGCCTCCTGAGGGCGGGCCAGCTCTGGGAGTGGGAAATCCTGGGCTACCTGGGAGGGCGTGGGCGTGCCCAGCCTGAGGAGGGCAGCGCGATGGCCCCCCCAGTAGGCACCGGATCCACAAACACAGTCCACAGTAGCCAGATCTTCTTATATTTCAAGACCAAAACTAGATTTTGATTTGAAATCTCACCTACTTCCAAAAGTCAACAAGGTATCTACAATATTTTAAGACTGCTGTTCCGAAGGTGTCTCTGAGATAAAGACTTTGCAGTCACATGGAAACTTGGATGGAGGTGATGGAAAAAAGGGAAATGTCAATCACTGTCCCTAAGCTGAGCATTGGGGTCTAACACCGAGCAGCATGAAAACCTCTTAGAAGGTGTCTAACCTCAGATCTGGAAACTAAAACCAGAGCTCTATTAAATAGTGATTAATAACAGTTTAAGCTGAATAAATAATCACTTATACATAGCAAGAAGTTAAATATTTATGCTATTATGTGTATGAGAAGTCTCACTCTGCTAGGAAATTCATGAATGACTGAATTATGTGTTTTATGGCTGATCTTTATGTGATTTGCATGAGTAATCACTTGATTCATGTTATCATAAATCAGGTATTAATGCTCACCTGGTAGCAGCTTATGAACACTCTGAATATAACAACTAGGAAGAAATGATGAACCTTTCTGGGGCAAAAGCCTTGCAGCTAACTTACATGATGGGAACTTTCAGTGGAATTGGGATTTCTTTCCACACTCAGTTGAGTCTGAATGCTGTTTGATCTCATGGCGATCTTGCTCTAGGTAGTAAGTTTATCCCTTCCTGACCTGGCTTTAGAGCCTAATATGAGGTAGCTTGTAGAGTTGTATAGGGGAGAACCATATTTCTGCCATGTCATTGTGGCAGAGAAGGTAATTGTCCACTCGTACTCATTTCCAGGATGCCTTCGCCTGCACAGACACATTTCCTGCCCCTTGGCTATAGGCATGGTCATGAGAGCTGCTTCAGCCAATGGGGTGGTAACGGCGTGATGTGATCAAAGGCCGGGCTCTTTCTGGTTCTGCTGTCTGGGGTGCACCTCCTCTATGGAGTTACAGTCTCTTCAGCCCTACAGGGACACATCTTGACCACAACCCCCAGCCAAACTCAGTGATGTGAAGCAATATGCCCACTAGGTCCCACTGGAGGTGACGTTCCCAGCAACTTGTACCCAAGAGAATGAGAAACTGCATCCTGGGAGGACTACGGTTTGGGCATGAGTATCATCCAAAGATCCCCATGTAAAGGTTTGATCCCTGGGGTGGCAGTATTTAGAAGTTCTGTGGACTCTGAAACAGTGAGAGTTGGGTGGGTCACCAGAGTCCTGAAGTGCTCAGGCGCCTGCAGGGAACTGTGGGTCTCTCTTTACTCCAGTTTGAGATGTGATTGTTTTGCTCCTGCATGTGCTCCTTCCATCATGTGTTACTGTCCCCTTTCCTCACTAGGGTCCAAACCAACGAGGCCGTCTAATCTGGGCTTTTCACCTGCAAAACTGTGAGCAGAATAAACTTTTCTTTTTATAGGTTAACTGCCTTGGGTATTTCATTATAGCAAGGGAAAGCTGACTAACACAGAGTTTTTTAAAAAAAATTATTTTCACATGTTTAGTACAGGGTTTACAGGGTCTCACTCAGATCTGACTCGGTGATTTTCTTATCTTCAGCTTCCCAAGCTCTGGGATTACAAGCACGCACAACCATGCCCAGTCTCAACTGCTGTCTCAGTGCACCCCAGGGGCAGGGCTGGCACACCACACCTGGGACCAAACCCCCATCGCTGCATTCTGCCTAAGCAGACACTTTGGTCCACTGAGCAATCTGGCTGGCTCTTAGAAAAGGTGTTTTTATTCAACATTTTTCTAGCACCAGCTCATTGATATGACCCTGTCTGTTGCTGGGAGAATAATATCCAACACCTCCAACTGAAAGGAGGGGAGACTTATTTTGACTCACAGTTCCAGCACATGACCAGCTGGCTCCAAGGCAGAGACAGGAGGCAGAGGTTCATGGCAGGGGAGGGGCGCTTGCTCACCCAGGACAGCCTGGAAGTATGGTGGGCGGGTAGAACTATGCGCTCTTCCAGGCCACTCCCCCAGCGACCCGCCTCCACCCAGGCTCCACCTCCTCATTGCGCCCTCAACTACCAAACTCGGCAGTAGAGGAATCGCTGGTGAGCACAGCAGCCGGAAGGTGCAGTCATCTCCCCCACACAGTAGGAATTTCGGGGAACATTTTGGATCTATACCATAACAACCCTCTCTCAATAAGTTAGGCATTATGGCCTTGAACTGGACCCCAAACTGGCTTGCCTAGTTAGTGTTTGACCATGCTGCTCAGGCCTGTGCATGGGAGAAGACTACTTGGGAAAACTAAACATTCAGCTGTCTAAGCTAAGAAATTGGTCTGCTGTTAAGCTACCAAAGGTCCGTCGGCATCATCCATTAAAACTCAAAGGAAAAGCTGGGCATCATGTCCCGCTTAGTCCTCGAGTCCATCTGACCTGCCGTCCATATAGGCACTTACTGTACCCTGTTCATTCTGCATCTTACGCATCTCGAGTCCCTCCAAAGCTCCTTATTCTCACTGCCAACCATGCCGGGCCACTTCACCGTCATCATCTCATCGTCACTAGCCTTCTTCATCCTGTCTCTTTCCAGTTCATGCCGCATCCTGCTTTCTCACCACCCAGCTCCACAATAACTCACAGCCTCCTGCTTGTTAAGAGCAGTATCCAGTGTGCCTGCCATGGTGTGCAAGGTCATTTATGACCCGGTCCCTGTGTAACTTGCAGAAATCTCTCCCCCAGCTCCTCGTATCCCACTCTTCATGCTTCACTCCTATAGAGCTTCTTTCTGTCCCTCATTGCCATACTCTCTTCAGCCAATCTACTGTTTTCCAGGATAAATGCTACTTTGGTGACTCTATTTTTCTTTCTGTCTTTGCAGTTCTCACACTCATGTGAGTTTAGGAAGCAATGTGAACTCAGGAAAGAAAAAACACAGGTGAATTATTGTTTCCATCTCTTCTCATGAAGCTGTGCTAAACCTTCCTTCACTACTCTTAACTGATGAAGTGAACAGATTCTCCCACAGCTTATAAAATTCTGTTTCCAGAAACTTCATCCAGGTTAAAACTGTAGTCTCAACTCTGACTCTCACTCCCTTTCCCTCAGCCACAGAAATGCCTTGGCATAAAAGTCTGAGGATGTGAAAGCCACCGTCTCACCCTGATACAACAAGAAAGTATTATCTGGTGCTAGAAGACTCGCTGTTCTTTCTGGGTTTCTGAATGTTCCAGAGCATTCTGTTCGGGGATGGTGGAAATAAGGAAAAGGACAAATGTCTCCTCTGTAAATGGGATTCCAGCCTCTGCTCTTGGTAGGACAGGCATCTGGGTGCTGATTCTCTTTGGTGGTGAGGACCGTGGCTAGTTGGAAGGCTCCTCTAGGTGAAATGTCTGCCAGACATTGTCTTGGCTGGACCCACGTCCAGTTATTTCTCTTCTAACCTCCTGTTTCCCACTCCTTCCCCTCCCTGAGAATATCTGTGGCAGTTATATCTCTCTCTACCATTGTAGAAGACCTGAGATAATCAACCATGGAGAGAAGGTGGGGTTTCAGGGTTCATAGATTTAGTTTTCAGCAGTGTCCTTTTGGTCCTGCGGTAGGGCAGCACATCATGGCAGGGCACTTATGGTGGGGGAAGCTCCTTGCCTTAGGGCAGCCAGGAAGCAAAGAGAGAGAAGAGGAGGGATTGGGATCCCCATACTCCTTTAAGTCATGACCTTATTGACCTAACTTCCATGTAGTGGGCTCCTGACCCTAAAGGTTCCCCACCTCCCAGTGGTACTATGGGGGTAGGAATCAGACCACTAGCATAGGGCCCTGTAGACAGCAGTTAAGATCCAAAACATTGCTGTACCCCAGGGGCTGAGCCAGGCTCTTCTCAGCCACAGCCCTCTCTTTTGTGTGGGGACACTGGTCATTTTAGCCAAGTACTATATGTAAGCAACTCTACTGAAGTTATGAACGAAAATAAAACTAGGTGATGTCTTTAAAACAAAACAACAAATCTTTGGAGAGTGAATTCTGGTAAAAAAAGAAAAGTTTGCTGATAAGTTTTGTTTCCTGTCTAATCTGGGCTATTAAACCATCCAGTCCTTAGTAATATACTTGATGTGGCTATGCTACTAAGTTGTAGAATACTTTAGTTACTGTATTCTTTCCTGCCCATTTTCAAAAAGTTTGCCTGATTTAAATTAACAAGGTTGATAATTTTGGATTATATGTTATCAAACTCCTTGAAATGGCCTGGAGTAGAATAATCCTAATTCTGGCCTTCACTTTTTTCTCCAAGGACCTATAAGTAGGACAGGGCTGTTGAGTGGCCCTACCCAGGTGTCCACTAGAGTGGCAAGGTCACTGGCAGGGACAACAATGCCTGCACCCTTCCTACTGGGTGCTGGCAGAAGACACAGGTCCAGCAACTCTTTGATGTTTTATTCCATGAACAATTCAAACTACACCAATATAGACTGCCAGGCCCAAGAGGCCAGACCCCCCCTCTTACATTGGGAGGTCAAGTTCATGCCAACCTGTACAGAAGAGGGTATCTAGATTCCTCGATCTGCAGAACCATTTCTTGCTTCATCCTGCTAGGGACTCCTGCTTCTAGTTGCCCACAGGCTGAAATGGATCCCTGCCTGAGCAGGAAATACCCAGTATTTAGACACATGAAAACACTATCTTCATTCTCTCACTGATTCTGTCACAGTAGCACACTGCAGGAGTCAAATCTTAGCTCCCCCATTCACCACTTAAACCTTCTTGTTGCTCCTTAGCTTCCTCATCAGTTAAAGGAGCAAAATAACAGCACTCACCTCTTAGGACTGTTGCAAGAGTTTAAAGAAACAGCACAAGAAAATCACTTGTGTGCTCATGAAGCACATCACAGGCAGTGACTATCATTACAATTACCCTTGCCCCTTGGACTAAATTACTTTCCATGCCAGGCCCTGACCTGTGTTCTCCTAGCTCTTGGCTAGCAGTTGAGGAGCGAGTGTCACACAAGTTCCTAACCCCAGTGAAGCCAGGGGGTACAAGAATTCTCTGACGGGTCAATTGCCAAATAAAACTGAAGCAAGGCAAGATGGAGCAAACTGCCCAGCCCTGGAAGTGGCTGAATGATGGGGGGTCTTGGGCTGACCTCTGCCAGGTGCTCAATGGTGCTACCTTTATAGAGGCTACTCCATCCAAGTCTGTCCTGGCATCTGCCTCCTTTCTCTTTTAGAGACTGAAGTAAATGAAATGACTTGTATATATCATCTCATCTTTAAAATTGAACTGGCTTGTGAGTTGAAGAATAGACTTATACACTCAGTGAGGGCCATTTAGCAGTGTCTATCAAAATGCATGAAATATTTTAAATATTTTTTAAATTTTATATATTTAATTAACAAAAATTTAAATATCCAAGACCTATAATATGGTGATTTGAAATGTGTACACATTAGGTAATAATTATTAAAAGCACATCCATCCTTACCTATGATTTGTATTATTTCCCCACTACTTGTTCATCTTTCATTTTAAAAATGTGTGCTATTTGATATCCATGCCCCTACTTCAGCACCTTAGAGCGAATAGAAGTGATGAGTGTGGTGGGCACCCTTGTCTTGCTGCTCACCACTGAGTCTGAATTTGCTGTATGTTTTACATTTGTTGACTTCAAAAAATCCTTCTCTTTATAATTTATTGAATATTTTCATCATGAAAGAATATTGAATTTTGCCAAATGCCTCTTCTGTATCTGTTGAGATGATCATATGATTTTTATCATCAATACTAGGAATTGTCTTTGAAAACGAGAAATGATCTGTGCATAAGATTATTTACTATTAGAGCATTGTTTGAAACAGCAAGAGCTTGGAAAAACCTATCTGGCTATCCACAGGGAAGAACTGAAATAAATTTCATCCAATTGAATCGCAGACATCAAGGAGAATGAAAGATCTCTTTTCATACTGATACGGATTGACCTTAAAGATGTTTTAGGTAAATAAATAATGTTTTTTCATAGCATACTTCTGGAAGGAGACCAAGCAATATTAACAATAGACTGTGGGGAAGAGAACCAGGCTATAGGGTGAGGAGAAAAGTTTGTACAACATTACTCCAATCTTTCAATGTTTTAATTGTGTATGAAATGTACATGAATTTCATTTCTTACTCAAGTAAGCAAACAAACAAGTAATTTGTTATTGAAAACAGGCAAGGACTTGGGTCCATCTCAAGTGAACATGCTTGCCTGTGAGTTCACCACTGCTTCACAGCTTGGATACACTGGTTGTCTGGAGAGTTTTGAGACAGTACAGTCTTGGACTGTCTACCACCTTCAGGCAGTACTTTTCAGTGTTCCATTCAAAAGGCATCAGTTAGCAGGGAAGCATAAGAAAATAAAGGGGAAACACAAGACACTAAAGAAGAGCCAAAAATGGATACATATTCTGCCTATGGCCCTTGAGAGACTCTGTGCCAGCTATACATTGTGTTCATCCAAACAAGATTCTTCTCCACACATGGAAACAGAAAGCATGTAGCGATGTTCTTATCCAGTTTGGCTTTTCACTTATTGGGGTCTGCATGGGCTTCCACATCTGTGAAGCCCTAGCTTATTGTCCATGAAATCAATCAATCCCTGCTACCGCCCAGCCAGGGAGGCACTGAGCTCCCCAGTGGAGAAGGAGCCTGTTGCAAATTAGCCTTGGCAACTGGGTGGATCTGTGCTATTGATTTTTAATTCAAGGCTTATCTCTGAAATCACTGGTTTGTGATTTTTCCGGTTCAGTTTGTCCTACTACATGCAACATGGCACTTCTGATGGCTGGCCCAAGGTTTTACAATTTGATTGGGTCTAGCTGCTTAGGACGATATCTACCTATGTGCGCCAGGGCTTCCTAAGTTTCCAAATGGATTTGTGTCTGTGCCACACAGCCAGTATTTTAAATCACGTTGTCTGAGGGCCAAATAGTTCAGCGGATTAAGGCTCCTACAAGCAGGTGCAGAGTCCAGTGGTTCAATCCCTGGCTCTGCTGTGCCAGTCCCACCCCCAGGGTACGCTGAGACAATAAGGAGACTGCGTGTGGTGGTGCACACCTGTGATCCCAGCTCTTGGGAGGGTATAAACAGGCAGATCACTATGAGTCTGATCTAGTAGTGAGGCCCTGAAGACCCTTCACCCCCAAAACAATTACATTGTCTGAAAAATACCCTCGACTGTTGGTGACAACCCATCCAGTTATTTCCATATATAGATGTCTACTATTTACTGGGCAATGAATTATTTGTAGAGAAGAACTTATAAACAGCAACCTGTAGACTCCTCTCTTTCTTATCTTTCATGTCATTTCTAACCACACAGTAAAATTATATAAATAAATCTATTTTGTCTACTGAAAAGTTATTCAGTAAAAGTAAATTCCAATCTATGTAAATATATATTCAGTCCAGAAATAAACACATGCAGATTGGTTTACAGTCTATTTATAAACAAATAATTGTATAATTCAGGTAAGGAAGGAAGCATGGAAAGTTATTTATCACAGGAAGAAAAGATATTCTAAAGATGGTAGCTAAACTCATGATGTATACTTGACTTGCAATCACGTACTGCATTATCCTATGAAAAATGACTAAATGACATTAAACTTCATAAAAGGTATTTCTTGAGATTTTTTCTCTAAAATGAATTTGTGGATCAGAAGTTAAAATGCATGCAGAAAGATGCGTCCCCAAGGAAGGGACTTGCGCACATTCGTGTGTGGCTCTCGCTTCTTTCTCCAACCCTGCTGTCTGCTGTCTGCCTTTTCCATTCTCTACTCACAGCCAACAAAACACTTTCCAGAGTAGGTGTTTGGTCTGCTCCTCAGCTTTCATGCATCCTGGCTACTTATCAATGGAATGCCAAGGATTGCTGAGTTTGTGTTGTGTGTAAGACCACTTGATACTTGAGCGATACTGTAGTATAAATGACATCTGTCACTACCGCTGCCCTATAAAGCCACTCCTCATTCATAAGCCAGTATGGCAGTTCACAAGGGGAAAGCAGAACTCAGAGCAAAAATGCATCAGTGCCCTCTCCAAGACCAGAGCCTGGCGAGGGACCTGGGCCCTTTGTCACCTTAGCTCAGGACCCTCGCTTAGTGCACCCCGCTCTGAGCCCAACTGTGACTCTTCCTTCCCGGCCGCCCACTTCCTAGCAGCCTCCCTTTTGGAGCTGGGCTGTCTCCGCCAAAGCGCGTGCTTCAGTCTGACTCCCATCGTTTGGGTACTGGGAGGTGGTGGGAGTTTAGGAGGTTATTAGTCACAGGGCTTCCTCCCCACGGATGGGCTGATGCATTTCTTTGGAGAGCAGACTGGGTCTCTGGGTATTTGCTACCACCTTGAGGGGTGAATTACCATGAGAGCCATTTGTGATGAAGGAAGGCGGACCCTGGTGTTTCGGCCTTTTGCATGCCTGATAGCTTGAAACTCATACATTTACTCTCATCACGTGACACCATCCGCCATAGTAAGGGGCAGCATGAGACCCAGGCCAGGTGCAGCTGACCCATCTTGAAGTTCTCTGCCCATGAAACTCACCTAAAGCATCTTTTCTTCATAATGTTCCCAGCCTCGAGTATGTTGTTACAGGAACAAAAAGGAGGAAGGACAGGGTGTCACACAAATGCCAAGCACTACTTTGTAGAAGCATAGATTTGAGCTCTTAGCTAGGAATCTGGTTCATTTCCAGGCTCTCAACTTCAGTGTTAGTTTTTAGGGGGCTGCATTTCATGTATTTGTTAGAGGACAGAGTTGTCCACTGTGCCCTCAGGGAACTGGATTCTGCTCTCGTCTGCACTGGGGTTCAAGACAAACTCCCAAGAGCAGGAGTCATGGCACTGGGGCCAGGGGAGGGAAGGGACAGGAAGAGAATTAAGGTGCGCCAGGGCATGCACCAACCCATACCGTGTGGCGAACATGTATCAATAGAAGTTTAAAACGGGGCCAGGGAAATGGCTCAGTAGAATAAGCGCTTGCCTGGCAAGCACAAGGACATGAGTTCAGTCCCCAGTTACCCTCCCCAAAAAATGTAAAGAAAATGCAAAGGAGTTAGCTGCTGCTATTGCTGGGCACAGGGGTCTGGCAGTAGAAACTATGATTTGCAAGTTAAAGCAAAAAACAAACAAGCAAGCAAACAAACAAACAAACCAAACTTAAAGCCTTCTTTCAGGAGCGATTGTTTGCTAAGTCAATTATTTAAGTGTGTGCACAGGCACAGAATAAAAGGCAATTGTTAGCTTGTTGTTTGGAATTATTAGACTGATTCTAAACACTTAGAAACAGCCCTGTTTACTTTCAGTGATTTTCTCTGTGTCTGCATGGTCCCAAAACTAAGCTCTGCCAAATGCATTGAGGATTCTGGATAAGAACCAGGAACGGGAAGAAAAACAAAGCCTGTTTAGGGGGAAGATTAGAGAAATTCAAATAAATCTCAGTTAAGTTAGTAGTAATGTGCTGTGGTACAGAGACAATATAATGTCAACATGACACAGAAGAGGGTAAGATGTGCAGGGAAACTCCCTGTGCTGTCTTTGCAACTTCTATGAAAATCTAAAAAAAATTATTTAAAAACAAAACAGTGGCAGGTACCTAGAGTCCCAGATGCCCAGAAAGCCGAGGCAGGAAGGCTTGAGCCCAGCAGTTCTAGGCCAGCCTGGGAAATATAACCAAAAAAATTAAACGCAAATTAACATTTTTAAATAGGGTGAAATGCCCCATTCTGAAAGCTGCCTCCCCATTGGAAGGGCTGGAGAGATGATTACCCAGATGGGGCGAGGTGCCCCGAGACCTACAGAGAAGGGAAGGAAGCCAGGGGCCACGGAGCGGAGTTGATGAGCAACAACAGCAGCTGCAGGTGCCTTACTGGCACTTGGGAGACTGGGTTTTGAAATCCTCTTTCGGCCATGATCCTGAGTGTGTGTGGTGCCCCTGGGGATGACAGTCGTAGGCCACCTAGGCCTGTGAGTGTGAGGTGCCGAGGTGGCAGGCTGCCAATGACTATTTGCTGAATCCATGGACACTAGAGCACAGGAATTGATTAAACTGTTCCCTCAAAGTGATAGATGCTTTTGATCTCTCCTCCACACACACATCTGTCAGCCTTCTCTGCCTTCACCTTCCCCATTCTTCCTTCTCTTGTCCTTTCACTCTTGGAGGGTTTAGTCTGTGTTGCTTCCTGGTAACCCCACTTTGAAGAGCAATGTGGAGAGCAATGGCTCCATAGCCCCCATCCACAGGCCCTGTGGTCCTGGGGTGATGCAGAGATGCACTGAAAGCAGGTATCTCCCTCCTCCACTTGAGAGATGAAAACAGAGAGCCAGTGCACATAGGGACAAGGTGGCTTGAAGGAACAAATTTAGTGAAGGTGGGAAAAGAAACTAAGTCACCCAGGGTAGGTGACACCTGGCTGGGAAAGCCAAGCACATTCCTCCAAACTACTCCCAAATCCAGGTGGGAATCTCAGGACCCTGAAAGTTGGGTCCTGAGAGGGTCTGCTAGCAGGGTTCTTCTGCAGGAGGCTGGCATAAGGTGTGCTGGGTAAATGTGAGAGTGGGGAGATCTGGGGACAGGGCTGGGAAGTGTTCCATGGAGCCATAAACCTTAGGACCAGACTTCCATCCAGTGAAGGCTTCATAACATGTCCTCGTGGCACAAGGCCACCCAGGTAGTTGTAGAACTACATGGCTACTAACCCCTTCTAATGAGCAGGAGAGTTGTCTCTCCTAATGATGGAAGTGAAACTTTGTTAGAAGTAGAAGATCAACCACTGTAGAGAGTTTTGTTTTACAATAGGGCAACCTGAGATCCTTAAAGAAGTTGAAGGAAGGGTATAAAGTCTTGAATTTGGCAGCTCCAGAGTTGTGAGTGCCATCCTGAATTGAGAACACCAACTCCTCCCCAGGGTTCACATACCTACTGCACATTCTACCAATGACCATTTTGGTCCAGATCATAAATAAAGTAATTTAGATTTGTATTTGACTCACGAACTCAGAAAAGACACTTTACTCTCCTGCTTAACTTTTTCCTTTCATGAAAATGAATGATTGAATTTTTAATAAAAAAAGATGATTTGAAGGTTGATTTATTCTTGGGCTTCTAAGCAGCAAAAAGACTAATCTTGAAGGAAGGTATACTTCCATTTTTTCCCACTCTTCTTTCTTCCTTCTGAAATTTCCAATGAAATTGGAGCAGCTGACTAGCTTTGAAAGTGTGCTGAGGATTCTGTAAAGAGGAAGTTCTGAGAATCTGAAGTTTGTCACTATTTCAGCCCCACCAGCCTTTGAAATTGTTTTTCTTCACATGTCCCATCTGGCCACAATGGAGAATCTACTGGGATGTGTGTCATTCCTATCTTCTCTTTACCCTGCCTTTCTTTGCTCTGATCTCAAATGGAAATATCTTTTTTATCTGTCCTCCTCCTGCTCAGTTTTTTCTCTCCACCTGGCAAATTCTTTCTAGAACATTCTCACTTGTCAATACCTGAGATAATGCTTCCTTGCCCACGAGTGCATTAGGAACAGGCATATCCTTGTTGGCCTTCCCTTCCTATCCCATCACTGTGCCATGGCAGGCCCACTCAACACCAGAGTGAGGTTGCCTGGTAGCCCCTTTGGTAGACCTGTTGGCTCAACACACTGGGCTGTGTTTCCTAGCATTGATCATGATACCATCAGCCCTTAGTGCCCTTGAGTTCCCCATTAGTGAGTTCCACCAACAAATGTGGTTCCATCAAAATATCAGAGGAAAATCTCAATATGTACAGACTTCCCCCTTGTCATTATTCTCTAATACTACCACAACTGTGGACATGATAGTTACATTATATTAGGAATTAGTCATCCAAAGAGGATTTAAAATATACTGGAGGATGTGGGTAGGTGCTATGGAAGTAATGCACCATTCTATAGAAGGGGCTTGAGAATCCTCAGATATTGGTTGTCGGCCAGGGGGAGGCCCTTAGACCTCCCTCAGCACATACTGAGGGACAACTGTACCGAGTCATGTCACTGTGAATGCAGGGATCAACGAGTGGAACTTGAAGGTCATTTTGAGAAAGCTGAGCAAGCCAGGAGTCAGCTCACCAGGTACTTGCACCTGGTAGATTCCCAGGCCTGCAGTCCTCGCAGGCTTCATCAGAGGAGCTGGGAGGCTTCAGGACAATGAGCTTGGGAGCAGAGGGTCATTAGTTGTGTTTCCCAATGTCAGGTGCTAAAAAGCAGGAGCAGGTGCCAGACACATCACAGAAATGAGAAGCATGTCACGCATGGGCTTCTCCACGTGGTCCCTTCCAGAGGAAGTGTCACTGCGTGGCTCACGGGTGACATGGCCCTGCCTGTCACAACAGCCCCAAATGGAATGTACGTGATGACAGACGTGTGTGTCAAATCACAGAAGACAGCAGCCTGGGGAGCTTGGGGCAGCTTCAGCAGCTCTGAAATAAAATGTCAGACTCAACCCCAAGAGCCAGGCATGTGTCCTGCCTCACCATCGTGTTCCTCTAGATTGTTTCTCGCAGGTGTGGTGCCCTGCACTGGAGGCTCCGAGGGGCTGCCACAGTGGTATGACCTGCCAGTCCTGCTGAGTGTGGGCCGAGGTCAGGACACCACATCTCCCACACCGGGCTATCTTATCTGGAACTTTTGAAGGTCAATAGAAACATGAGGTGGTGGATGTCTCAGCCACTGTCCTCCTTGCTGGGACAAACACCTGGCACCTGCAACTTAAAGCTTGAGAGGTTTACTTCAGCTCAGGTTTCGGTCCATAGTTCGCCAACTCCCAAGAATGATGACATGACATGGAGACATGAAGAAGGATTGCTTTTCATGGCAAGAGAGACAGTAAGCAGAGAGGTTGGAGGGAGGAACAGAAAGTGGAGAAAGACCTTCCAAGCCATAGCCCCACAGTGCACCTCCTCTACCCAGACTCCACCCCTCAATGTCACATTCAGCTTTAAACTCACCATGCACCAATGCACGGGTGGGCCTCACCCCTTGAACCATCACTTCCCAATGCCTCCGCCATGAGGCCCTGAGACTTCAGAGGTACATCCAGGCATGAATCATAAAAGGGGAGAAGAACTATCTGTTTCACTGTCACTGCATCCCCCTGTGCATGCACAGGAAGGGCACGCCTCTATGACATCATCTCTTCACAGCAGCAATTGTCATTTCTGTTACGGTGGCTAATGTGAGCTGAGAATCTGCCAGGCTCTCCTTGGGATTCCCCAGTCTAGTTCTCATAGGGAGGTGCTGCTCTCATCAGCTGGTACAGGAAGAAGAAGAAATGCAATGAGTTGGGCCATCTTCCCGCGTTCACATGAGCCTGCGCTTCCCGTGTGACTTGTCCCCCACAGGTTGATATGCAGGAAGTACGGTCCCCTAGGTAGTGCATGCTGGGAAGGGGGCCTTTGAGCAGCACTAGTGCTTTCCCCCAGAGAAGTATTCTTGCTCTTGTGGGACTGGATTGGCTGCCAGGGGTGTGGGTGGTTATACTGCAGTTTGGCTCTGTGGCCTTGTTCTCTTGCTTCCTTCTTCTAGGTGACCTCTCTCTCCTGCTCCCTGACTAGAAGCTGATGTTGTTGCCACATTCTTGGACTCCAAGAATTGAAAGATAAATAAACCTCTTTGTAAAGTTGTTTTAACAAGGTGTCTTGTCTCAAGTATTTTATTATAATAACAACAACCACAACAAGAAAGTAACAGACCAAGATATTCAGTTGGTAAATAATGAAACAAGGAAGAGGGACTGAAAGTAAGGCTGCTCTGTTCTTTTTACCACACTATCCTGCATACACGGAAGACCTGAAGGGAAAATGGGTTGCAGGGATAAATAGGGATTGATGGGGCCTGCCAACACAAGGGCACCCAGAGGAGCCATGCTGGAGGTACTCCCTGTGCCTTCCCAACTCAGGCACTGAGAAGCTGGCTGGGGAGACTTCCAATCTACTCCCCCAGACTGAGAGTTTGTGGTACAGGAAGGCACTGTCTGAACTCGAGGATGGAGCTGGTAACCATGGCAACAGTGATCTACCCTGATCCCTACTCCTGTAGAAGAAAGGAGAACATTTTTTTCTTGAAACCTACTTCTAAGATAACTGACCACTGACATTCAGCTTGGGCAGCAAAGAGCTGCTGGTGGAGAAATTTGATTGAAATGTTACTGCCCCACAACCAGCCATTTTGTCAGTGTTTGTAGGTAGCGTGGATGGCAGAGGGTCAGACAGGTCAGGCCTCCTGCTGAGGAGCCAGAGCAGAGGTCGGCAGGCTTGACACCCTTCAGCCTCAGGAGAGCTGGCTTGTTGCAGCCCCTGGCAGCTACGACTCCCCTTCTCTCCTGCTGCCTCACTTCCAATGTTAGTAAGCAATCTAAGAAGCAAATTATACTAATTTTGCTTATTTTTGAAGTGTGAAATCTTAGATGATGGTGCCAAACGAATGATCCTCTGCATTTCTCAGTTTGTTCGTGCCTTTTCCCCAGTGTGTTCTTACTTAAGGACACGTCTCTGCTGTGCAAATTTCACAGAGATGCAAAAGGGAAAATGAAAACAGTTATCAATTATCTCAAATTTCTGGTTTCAGGAGGTGATACGAAGAATTTCTGTGGAGTTTTAACTGCGGATTGTGTGTATCCATGTAAATTCTTTTTTCTTTTTTTATTTTATGGAAAAAATAAAACAAAATTTCATAAAAAAATAATAGGGCAATAATAGTACACTGAATATTGCTAGGTTTAGTATAGTCAATCAGTGTACAAGTTCCGGGCTTATAAAATTCTCCCAATGATATTAGTACAAACCTTTGTTTTCAATGAACTAAGAGAAACTAGTAGTATAACTATCTTGTATTTTTATGCTTTTTACATTTTTTCTTTTACCCCATCATAATTCCTTCTTCCTTTTGAACAACTTTTTCCCCTCTCACAATATCTATTGTGCATTTTGGACCTTATTTACTCTTTCAATTCCTCATGCCAGGGAGACAATATGATACTTACACATGTCAGTCGGATTTATTTTACTTATGCATGTGGTCTCAAATCACATCTGTTTACCTATAAAAATCTCAAGTTTATCATTCTTTGTGGCTTAGTAATATTCCACTGCATATGATGATCATATCTTTATCAATTCCCCAGTTGACGGGCACTCAAGTTGTTTTTAAGATAATTCATAAGCTATTATGAATTGCATTGCTATAAACATGAGCACACATATACCACTGTAGTGTGATGTTTTAATTCTTCTGAGAAGATACCCAGAAGGGAAACAGCTGGGTCAAATAGGACCACTAGTCTTAGTTTTCTGAGGACACTCCATACTTACTTCCACAAGAGTTGCACCAGTCTATGCCACTACCAACAGCATCCACTTAAATACTTGTCCTACAACTTTTTACTTAAGTGATATAGAAACCATCTATCATAATAGCAGGACAAAATGACATACTTTTCATTTACAAAGCAGGACTGAAACAAAGGTGTCACTGAAAGTAGGGTAAAATCTCATCTCATCATAAACTTGATACTAAAGCCAATGTATTGGTTGTAACAACATGGTCAAAACGGTCCTTGAAAATTATTTACTTTTAGGTCATAAAAAACAACACCTATGATAAGAATATGCAAACTGTATCAGGCAGCTGTTTCCATCACCTCACTATATAACAAGCAGCCCCAAATCTCAGCGGGAGGCAGTAAGGGCGCATGCCCAGCTCTCATCCTGTGGGTCCGTGGACCGATCGCCTCTGCTCTGTTCGCTTGTTCTAGGCTCTCGGCTGGAGGGGCACTGGTTCTATGACTGTATCCTGCCGTGGTGCTGGCAGGTGCACAGAGAACAAACAGCCAGGTAGATATAATTTAAATCTCTCCTGGTATCAATACGCTGACATTTCTTTGGCTTAAAAAACAAAAAAAGAAAGCCACATGCTCAAGTCCAAAATCAAGAGGCTGTGAAGCACAAGTCTTCCACCATGAGGCCACAGCCCAATTTGACTGTGGAGCACTTCTGAAAAGAATTAACACTTTCAATGCACCTCAGACCTCGTGGAGAACCAGAGCAGTGGCGCACACCTGTAACCCCAGCATGTGGGAGGCTGAGGCAGAAGGATCACTGCAAGTTCAAGACCAATCTGGGCTACTAAGTGAGCTCAAGGACAGCCTGAACTGCATAGAAAGACCCTTTCTTCAAAAGATAGAAAGAAATCCTTGTGGTATTTTTAATTTTAGGAAAGACATGGTCCTAATTCACTCAGTGTAAGTTATATCTGCTTCTGATGCTATTTTGTCCATAACAGTAATGTGTTTGCGCAGTCTTTGGTATGTTTGTTTATTATACTTGCTCTCTAATGGCCAGAGAAATGTCTTTAAGAACTGACCGGACTGCCATCCTTCCCACCCAGAGACCCTGGGAAAGACAGTGCTGTCTTCCAGTCCCTGTTGGGTGAAATTTTGGTTCGCCAGAGACCGTGCTTCTTCCTACCAGCTCCACTCAGACCCATTCTCTTTGGCACCATATTTTTGTGCTGCCCAGAGTAAGTCTCTGGAGCTAGCACAGGAAGTACAGTCTCTTCACCCTGCCTCACTCCCCACACCAAGGACAGCACCTTGGACTCAGCGAAACCTGCAGTGAAGTGGGTGAAAATGATGGAGGGCCAGGGCTCACTGAGGGCAAGAGAGGTGCCAAGCAGTCCAAGCAGACTTAACTTGAGGGAGGGCACAGCACTGAGCAGCCAACCGAGGTCAAGGACAGGACATCTGCACTCAGGAGACCTGGAGGAGCAGAAATTAGAGGGAAACTGCGCCCAGACTTCAGCTACCTTGGGGACCAAAGACGGAGACCCCCTTGGGGGGATCTCCTCCAAAGAACAGCAGCAAATTAGCTCCCTGACAGGGTTCTTTTATTCTTCTTTTCACTGGAAAACCATAGCTGAATCAAACGTTTGCAGCCATCTCACCAGAAACACAGAATATAGTGTAGAAGAGGCCAGGGCAGGCCTGGTTCGCACAGCTTCCCATACCCGAGCTTCCAAACAACCACTACCACCACATACCGATGTGATAGTCGTCCGTTATGCTCATGGAAATGTACTCATCTTGTTCACCAAATAAGGAGACACAAAGATCTGTAAGCCTCTGTCCTGACCAACAAAGAGGGTGAGTCTTTAAAAGTCATAATATGCTGCTATGGAACCCGCTTAGCCTGAGATGACCTGTTTTCATGTGGTCACGTGCTCACTGTGGCAGCTCAGTTGGCGATGGGCCACAAGTATGCTGATGGTCCCATAAGGTTACAATGCAACTGAAAAACCCTATTTCCTAGTGACATCATAGGCATCATAAGACCATGATGCAGTGTTTTATTCATGTGTTTGTGGTGACACTGGTGTTAATAAAGCTACTGTGCCGCCAGTCATGAAAAAAAAATTCAGCAAATACAATTATATACAGAACTTAATTATTGATAATGACCACTATGGCTTATATCTAGTATCCGTGAAGACCTCATGCATTCATATATGGGGCTTTTGGAAGAGGATTAGGCCATGGGGGGAGGGTAGAGTTGACTTACCCATAAGTGGTGGGGTCTGGTGGGAAGAGGCTGGTGACTAGGAATGTGACCTGAAAGGGTTTCTCTCCCTCCCTGGCTCTTCCCTTCTCTCCCTGGCACCTTGACATGGGCAGCTTTCTCCGTGCCAGGCCCTTCCACCATACAGTGTCTCTGTCTGATCCTGCTGAACACAGACTAGAACTTCTGAAACACAAAGCAAACTAAATCTCTCCTTCTTTAAGTTATGGATGTCAGGCATTGTTTCCTAGGGAAAAGAAGGTGATTTAAGATGTGGACAATCAATGACTGTGACTAGTCTATGTATGCTATACTATACTGTGCATCATCATTTATAATACAGTCCTGCCCCTTGTACAATGTTTGTGGGCAATCTGCCCTGCAACCTTGGGAGCAGCCTCTTGCATCTTGTGTTGACTGCATCTCCCAAGTCAGAAGATTGATGCTCGCAGCTAGGTGAGTGTAGGTGCACCCCTGACATCCACCTGATGACAAAATTGCCCAATGGCACATTTACCAGAGCTCATCTCTTTTGTAAAATGTCATATGACTGTATCCATTTATCTAAATGAAGAATCATATTCATAGTTAATGGATTATTTCACTTGAATGGAATTTAAAAAACAATTGGCTGGGGTTCATTTATTTCAGTGGAACCCAATAGGATATCATTTTTGCAATCCTCTCACAACAAAATTTGAAGGAAAAAAACCCTTCTCTTTTCATTCCATGTAAATGAAGGATAAAATTATTTTGATCTATTTTACTACTTTATGGTTTCCTGCCTTTGATCACACATCACATTACATCAAAGAAGACCAAGGTTTCTACCCTTAAATCCTACTGAAAAAACGCCAATAGCTATAAACAATTATTCTCATCCCATCCAGGAGGCTCCTTGTCTAGTACAGGAGCTTACTTTCCTATTAGCAAAATCTTTTTTTAGTTTATTATCTAAACTTTAGAACTGCTGTAGCAGCCCCTGAGACCGGGCAGAGACAGCGCGGCCGACTCCGCTGTCCTGCTCCATCCCGCCCGCCCCCGCCCAGC
>PVKA01020120.1:0-40924 GCA_004027165.1 Ctenomys sociabilis | reverse complement strand
GTTATTTGTTTGCTTTTTTTTTTTTTGTCTTTTTTGAGACAGGGTCTCACTATGCAGTTCAGGCTGGCCTTAAGCTCACTTTGTAGCTCAGGATGGTCTCGAACTCACAACAATCCTCCTGCCTCAGCCTCCCGAGTGCTGGGATTACAGACATGCGCCACCATGCCCGGCTAATTTGTTTGCTTTTTGAGACAGGGTCATTGCATGATGTAGTTCAGACTGGCCTTGAAGTCACTATGTAGCCCACACTGACCTCAAAACTTGGAATTATTCTGCCTCAGCCTCCTAACTCAGGATAATCACAAGTTTGAAGCCAGCCTCATCAACTTAGTAAGACTATGTCTCAAAACAACATATAAAAGAGTGTGAAAAAGAGTGTGGACATAGCTCCATAATAGTGGTCATTGGGTTCAATATGCTGTACTGCAAATAAACAAAGAACTTCAGACATATCATGCAGTCTTGTCAGATTCTTCCTTGAATCGAAAGCTTAACTTATTCCTCTGCAGATTTAAAAAACACACTCTATTCTCTCTCTCTTTTTTATTTTTATTCTTTTTTGGCAGAACTGGGTATTGAACTCAGGCCCTTGCGCTTGCTAGGGAAGTGCTTATTCCACTGAGCCATGTCCCCAGCCCCTTGTTTTACTCATTTTAATGAGCACTCTTCTCTTGTGAAAGTATCACTCACCTTTTAGCTCCCGTTTTTCCTGGTTAAAATACTCCCAACTCATGGAGTTTACTTCTCAGTCCTTAATAATAAATAGCTATTATTTTCACTTTGTCCTGGGGCAATTAGGGAACCTACAAATGCCCAACAGCCAGCCATACAAGACAACACCAGTGCCTGCTTATTGTAAGAAATACAATAGCCACTCACAGGCTAATGGGGGGGATAAACTCTGGGAAATAGGGCCCTGAAGACACTGGTGCATCAGAGAAGCCTTTTCAACCCAGACCCTGCCAATGGCAGTTTGTATCCCAGTCCAGGGAAGCACTTATTCTACTGAGCCATGTCCCCAGCCCCCACGTATCCCAATCCAGAGAGCGACTTTAACACTTATCACTGCTCTGCCCAGCATACCCCACTCCCTTTTCAGAAGCAGGAAAATGTCCCCAGAATTACAAAATGTTTAATTTCTATTTAAAAGCACTAGCCTCTGTGGGAACATCTGCACAGTGCTGTGACCAATGATTTCAGAGGGGCCTATTCACACTGGCTCAGACAAGGTGTGAAACAGTGGCTTAGGTCACCCACTGAGCCACCAAGCCAGCACCCATGGGAGGGTACAGCAACATCACACCCTGACTGCAGTACTCTGAGGGACACAGATGGGTCTGCTCAAAATGCATAAGCATGGTCTGAGAACAAATGACACAGCCCCATGAAGAGGGACAGCTGACAGCATCTTCGGTAACAATCCTCAGAAACACTGCTGCCATGGGGCCAGGGAGATGGCTCAGTGGAATCTTAAGCGCCTCCCTGGCAAGCACAAGGGCCTGAGTTCAATCCCCGGTTCCACCAAACAAAAAAAAAGAAAGAAAGAAACATTGCTGTCATGAAAGACCAAGGGCTGGACAATAGCTGAGCACTGGGTCCTGGGCACAGAGAGGACACTGGCGGGAGCTGTTAACCTCTGATCAACACTGCAGTTCAGTCACAGACTCATGACCAGCACTCACTGGTGCAGTTTTGAGCATGGCAGTTCTAGAATGTAAGACACTGACACTAGGGAAAAATAGCTAAGAAATGTATGGCAACTCTTTGCAGCCATTCTTTTTCTTATTTGTCTTTTTGAGACAGGGTCTCACTATGCAGTTCAGGCTGGCCTTAAGCTCACTTTGTAGCTCAGGCTGGTCTTGAACTCACAACAATCCTGCTGCCTCAGCCTCCCGAGTGCTGGGATTACAGGCCTGTGCCACCACGCCCAGTGCAGCCATTCTTTTTTTTTTTTCTTTTTTTTTGGCGGAACCGGGGATTGATCTCAGGCCCTTGCGCTTGCCAGGGAAGCCCTTATTCCACTGAACCATCTCCCCAGCCCCAACAAGGGAACTGCTATGCGTGGTCTGCCAGGGCCAGCACTGGTGCTGCTGGCTTCTATTAGCTACCCTGGAGGCATGGCTGACCCAAGCACAGTTTTTTTTTTTTTTTTTTTTTTTTTTTTTTGGCAGAACCAGGGATTGAACTCAGACCCTTGCACTTGACAGGGAAGCGCTTATTCCACTGAGCCATTTCCCCACAGCCATTCTTTTTTTATGGGGGAGGGTCTGGGACTGAACCAGGGCCTCACACATACTAAGCAGGTGTGTAGCACAAAGCTATACCCCCACTCTTGCCAATTTTTTCTAAGTCTAATATTAATTCAAAGTAAATTTTCATCTTTTTTAAAAATTTTTTTGGTAGAACTAGGGATTGAACTCAGGCCCTTGTGCTTGCCAGGAAGTGCTTATTCCACTGAGCCATCTCCCCGGCCCCTTTATTTTGTTTTTAAAGGCTGACACATATGGGTCTGAGTCCCACTGCAGTCTATGAAAGATGCCATCTTATGAAAACAACATAGCCTCTCTAAGCTTCAGTGTCCTTATTCACAAAACAAAATTCTTTTTTTATGTTTCTTTTATTTTTTACTTTGAAGCAGGGTCTTTCTAGGCTGCCAGGAGGAACTTGCACTTCTAATCTCCTTCCTCAGCCTCCTGAATGCTGGGATTATGGGCATGTGACACTGTCCCTGGCCATGAGCTGATGTTTTTATTTTAAAAAAGAGAATAAAAGCTAGATGTGGCAGGCCTATAATCCCAGGACTCAGGAGGCTGGGGCAAGAGGACTGCTGTGAATTCAATGCCAACTGGGCTACAAAGTAAGTTGAAGGCCAACCTGAACTGAGAACAAGACAATTTTTAAAAGACAAGAAAAAAAGAAGACAAGAAAGGGCTTGGGATATCAGTGGCACAGCCCCTCCCTGGCAAACACGAGATCCTGAGTTCAATTCCAAGTACCAAAGGGGGAGGGGGGAGAGAGAGAGAAATAATAAAAATATATATTGGTGTATGATGCAGAAAAAATCTGGAGGTATGCACACTGGCTGCTAGCTATGGTTTATCTGGGTCTACAGCAGATTGGCTTCCATCTGCACACTAGTTCTCTAATTTAAAAATAATGAACTGTCAACCAGTTTGTAATGGGGGGGAGTTGTTCTAGTGATACGAATTGTGCACACACCATCGGTGACCACAACTGAGAGGCAGCTGGCCCTGCTGGCCTGGCATCAATGCCTCTGAGTCGGCCTCTTCCTCCTGCCCCCAGGCCAGGCTCTGCTGAGGCCCTGGCCCAGCTGCTTCCCACACACTGCGCTGGGGGTCCTGTCAGCTCCCCAGGTGGAACCCCCAGACCCCACCCTCTGGCTCCCTGTCCCCTACTGCTGGAACATGCAGGCTCCTGCTGACTCTGTGCAGCACCCTCGCCCCCCAGCATGATCTCCTGGGCCCTCAGCTCTAGTCTACGCCTGAGGCGCCTCTCAGCCTAACCCCTTGGAATGCTATGCATCCTGGTCCCCCCAGGATTGTCACCTCAAGAGGGCAGGCTCTGCCCTGCTCGTGCAGCATGGCAGGCACGGGCTCACTGGGGTGCCACGCACAGGTGTGAGATAAGCTGCAGAGAGAGCTCTCATCCTTACTCCAGTGTGCCAGGCAGGGTGTCCAAGCAGCATCCTAGGCCTCTCCCTCCCACTAGTGGCCCTGTGCCCAGGATCCACCAAGGAAGCCACATGTGCAAAGGGCAGAGGAAGCCAGCTCCTCCCCTACCTTTGCTTTGCAGTGCTGAGAGCTGAACCCAGAGATTTCTGCATGTGAGCTAAGTGCCCAGGCTGAGCCCGAATGGACCACTGTCATTTTGTCAGAGTCCTAAGCCAGGGGACTGTACTTCAGCATCTTCTGTCCTGGGCACTATAGAGTGCTGAGCAGCATGACAGGCCTTCCCTCTCGAGGCCCCACAGCACCTCCACTCCCTTGATGTGACAACCCAAGGTATCCCAGGACGAGGTCAGATGTTCCAGGGCAGAAGAAGAACCACCACAGCCCAGAGCCCCATTCCAGACAGAAAAGAAAAGAAAACCAGAGCCTGCAGGTCTAACTGGCTCACCCTGCCACAAGGAGCACTGCAGGGATCCAGACAGACCTGCCCACAGCCACCCTGGGCTGGAACTACCAACCCCTGTGCAATCCAGACCTCGGGGTCTGCTTTCCCTTTCCCAGCAGAGTGAAACAAATGCTAAACAAAACAAGAACTACTGTGTCAGTCAGCAACAAAATACCTGACACAAATAACTTAGAAGGAAAAAAGATTGACTGACTGATTTGTAGTACTGTAGCTTTTTTCACTGAACTATAACCTCATTCCTCCTCCTCCCTTTTTTGAAATAAGGCCTCATTATGTGGTTCAACCCGGTTCTGAACTCACTTGTAGCCCAGGCTGGCCTTGAAGTCCTTGATCCTCCTGCCTTAGCCTCCCGATTGCTGGGATTACAACCTCAGCCCTTTTTTATTTGAAGATAGGGTCTTGGCTAAATTGCCGAGTTGCCCAAGCTGGGCTTGAACTTGTCATCCTGCTGCCTCACCCTCCAAAGTATGCTGGGATCACAGGCATGCCCTACCACACCCTGCAGGAAAAGGTTTATTTGACTCATGGTCCGAAGGGTTTCAGTCTATTGTCAGCCAGCTACATTGCTTTTTAGGCTTGTGGGCCTCAGAAACATGATGGTGAAAGGGTGTGGCAGAAGAAAGCAGCTACCTCATTGCAGCCACAGGCAGAGAGTGAGTGAGAGAGCCAAAGAAGAGGAGCCAGGGACAAGGTACACCCCTCCACGTCTCGCCCCAGCAATCCACCTCCCCCAGGGAGGCCCACTTCCTAAGACTTCCACTACCTCCCAGTAGTGCTCAGCTGAGGGCAAGGCTTTCCACACACCCAGAACAACCATCAAAGTGGTGTGGGGGCCTCCCAACCAACCCAACTGGAGCTGGACCCCCTCAACACTAATCATATACCTGGGATCTTGGCTGTTAGTGTGAGATAAGCCAGGCATGCTTGGGCTTGGATAAAAGCCATCTCCTGACCATTTCTGAGCCCCTCCCTTTGACTCAGCTTCTGGAAATCCACTGGTCTTCCTGCTGCCCTTGACCATGCTTCTGTCTGGGCCCCAGGGAAGATAACGCTCTGTAATCCTGGCAGTGTCTGCCTCTTTCTTCACCTTCTTTGTGCCTTTTGCCCATGGTTCTCAGTTTTTTGTTTTGTTTTTTGTTTTTGGTGGAACTGGGGGATTTTCAGTCTTTACAATAGATTTTCTTGGACCAAAAGTACCCTTCACGTGGTGGTCCTTGCTCACTACAAGGCTCAATTGTAAAAATCTACAGTTTAAAGGTCGGGAGGTTGGCCAAGGTGGCGCCACCTGTAATACCACCTACATAGCAGGCTGAGGCATGATTTCAAGTTTTCTCTTGTTTTTTTTGTGGAACCAGGGATTGAACTCAGGCCCTTATGCTTGCCAGGGAAGCACTTATCCCACTGAGCCATCTCCCCGGCCCCATGATTTTAAGTTTGAATTCAGCTTGGTAGACCCTGTCTCAAAATAAAGTTGATGGGGCCAGGAATGTAGTCCACGGGCAGAATGGCTGTCTGGTACATGTAAGCCTAGCACAGTCTCTAACCCTACCCAAAAAAACTCAACAAGAACAGTAACAAAAAGCAAAAACAAAGAAGTCCCAGGAGGCCGTTGTAACAGAGTCTGGAAGACAGATCCTTGGGAAAAGGTCCCCACATAGCTCTTTACCTGGGACCAGACAAGGCCCCTTTGTCTGAGTATCAGGGGAACAGCCTCACCTTTGGGGGCTTGAATGGGTAATCCGTAGGAAAGTGGATGGTCAGGAAGAAAACGCCTCCTTGGTAAGGGCTGTCATTCTGGAAGGTGAGACACGGGAAAAGATTAGGGCTCACGCTGCGCATGAGGTACAAGGAGTCAGGTGAGCTGCGCGCTCAGCAGCACTACCTACCGGGCCCATGATGGTGGCCTGCCAGTGGAACACTGCAAGACAAAAGAGACATGGGTGCGTGAGAGACCCCCACGGAATGTGCTGAGGTGCCACACAGTTTAGAGCACAGCGTCCACAGACTGCCTCGCTTCTGCTGTCAGCTGTGTCTGGGGGCTCTAAGACCTGATTTGAGCTTCCTGGAGGCTGTGCTCCCCATTAGAGTTTGTGACAGAGCACAGAAACACCTGTGGAGGGCTCCATCCCCCACCTGGCAATGTGGCACTAGGCTGAAGAGAGACAGAGAGATCTGCAGTTTTAAGGGCTTCTTACTGGAACAAAGGACCAAGAGTCAGAAAGGCCATGGCTTCTGTTGATTGCATCACCAGCAAGAACAGAGGGTAAAGATGTAGCTGATGCATACCATGGTAGTCCCAAAACCAGGTGTGGTGGTGCTCGCCTATAATCCCAGTGCTAGGGAGGCCAAGTCTGAACTGCATAGTTAGGCCCTGTATCCAATAAATAAATAAGTAAATAAATAAATACAATTTTTAAAACATATTTGTTAAAAAAAAATTGTAATTGGGTGCTTAGGAATAATGGCTTCTGCAGGCACAGCTTGTAAAGGAGGGGTAAAGCACTTGCACCAGGCATAGAGGCTCCCTAATTAGATAATGGCTTATGGAATAACTTAATGTTTGAAAAACTAGCGCCTTTACTGCTGGGAAGGTATATTTTGAGTCTCATGGCCTCAGGCGACATTATCTCACGTCTTAGCCCTGAAATTCCACAAGGTCTTGTTCAAGCCTCCATTCCAAACCCTGGGGGTAGGGTAATTCTGGCTCACATGCTGTGGCTTTACCACAATGGGTCATATTGGTGGCTTGGCCAAATTTGGTTCACATTCTTTTTAGCCAGTTAAGGAAACATTTACTTCTATACATCCAGCTCTGCACATACGGGTGAGCAGGACAAAGATGAGCACTAAACAGAATGGAGGCAAGGGGCTTCATGCCTCAGGGGAATGTGGCTTAGTCGTCCCCCACAACAGGAGACTGCACATGTTGCCATCGTGAGGGGACTCTGCCATCGTGAGGAAGAGCTTGCATTCCTCTCTCTGTGAGGTCAGGACCTGCTCCTGTCTTGGCATCCAGGTGAGACAACACAGAGATGTTGCCCAGCAGGGATGCCCATCTGAGCTTCATTGCTTGTTGGCTTTATTAAGGCTTTGTCAGAGTGTTGAGTGAGATGTGTTGGTCAACACCCGTAATCCTAGCACTTAAGAGGCTGAAACAGGAGGATTACAGGAGCTAGGCTATATAGTTCAAAGCCAGCCTGAACTACACAGCAAGATTCTACCTTAAAAACAAAACAAAAAACCAGGAGTGTTTTTGGAAATATTTCAGAATAGGAACCCATGGCAAGTGAGTAGGGAACACAAGTGGGCCCTTTGTGGTGAGCAGGTTGGGATCCTCTGACTTCATTCATGTTAATGCTGACCTACTGGGTGCTGAGGAGGGCTGGAGGGTGGTCAGGAGAGGATGACTAACTCCATGGTGGTAGGGGGAGCACAATTGAGGAGCAGGTGCCTGGAGGCTCTGGAGTTAGTCACCCTGTGCACACAACTGAGTCATTTCTGTTCTGCTCCAAAATTATTCCAACTTCCACAAACAGCCTTCAGAACCTCCACTTTCAGCAGCTCCATCTGCCCACCTTGGCTCCTCCCAGGACACACTGCACACATGGGCTAGCACCCTTTTCCTTCACTAGCATTCGGTGCACATTTACACTTTGAGGTGTGCCACATAGCCCCATTAGGGGCAAGTACAGTGATGTGGAACCAACACCACTATTTGTGTCTTGTCTTATTGCGTGTGTGTCTGCGTGTTTGCATGGTGGGGACGAACTCACGCCATTTCCAGAACTTGGCCATCCTCCCCTTTCTGTGCGTATGAGACAACCGCTTCTCACATCTATTTTCCAAGCCTCTTCCCTTCATCTACTTTCTGTCTCTATGAATTCTCATCTAGATATTGCACTTGCCAGGGAAGCACTTATTCCACTAAGCCATCTCCCCAACCCCACATCTAGATATTTATCAAGCAGAACTACATAATATTTGTAATCTCCTCACTTATTTCACTAAATTTAGCATGCTTTCAAGGTTCATCTGGGCTACAGTGCATGCGAGGACCGCATTTTTATCCATTTGTCTGTTGCTGGGTCCTTGGGTTGCTAGTACCCTCTGACAGTTGGATAATGGTGCTGTAACACTGGCATCCAAATTCTGTTCAAGTTTGCTTTAAACTCTTCTGCATGTGTAGGATGCCCCCTCACCACATGGTTTTCCAACAGCTGCAGCCTTACAGTGCAGAAGCTATGTCCCAGAGCCCAGGCAGCCCACAAGTGAGGAGAGTCAGCTACGCAGGATGAGGCTTGGAAACTCAGCCTCCAGCCTGCTGGCTATGAATGGGACAGAGGGCTGGCGAGGCCACCTCTCCCTTGAGGCCTCCCCTGTGTAGCTGCCTGTGATTGTTTCCTCACATCCCCCTGGGGAAGCACAGATGTGGGAAGACGGAACAAGTCCTGCCCTTCCCTGGGTGAAGACATCAGCTGCTGCCCTCTGCTCAGCACCCAGGTGCAGTCCTCCACAACCAGCTGTGTGATGGCATTTATTGCAGTGCCCTAAATCTGACAGGGCTGGAAACACTTTGCTGATGCTCACACAAGCTGGGCCCGTCTGGCTTTCTCTGGATTTAGTGCAGGAGAGGTGGTTTCTGGTGGCACAGGTTCTACTCTGGGTGTGACCCGAGCAGCTGAGGGGAACTCCCAGCTCTAGTGGAAAAGCTGTGCATGAGCAAATGAACAGAAAACACTGAATGGGGCCAGGGAGATGGCTCAGTGGAATAAGTGCTTCCCTGGCAAGCGCAAGGGCCTGAGTTCAGTCCCCAGTTTGGCACAAAAAAAAAAAAATAAATAAAAACACTGAATGGTTTTCTTAGAAATTGCTTGATAGATAAATCTGGGGGCTTTTATTGCAAGGCTCCTACAATCAGAAAAGGACCCAGAATACTTACAGTCATCACCCACAGGTCCTGCGGAGCACTGGGCAGGAGGATCCCGCTGCAAGTCCGTCAACTCCTGGAACACAACATAGTGGGTCAGGCAGGGGTGCACCTGGGGTGCCAATCTATACCTCAGCCCATTGCCACAGTGAGGTTTACTTCTGCCTTTTTAGACAGGGTCTTGTGCAGTTCAGGCTGACCTTGAGCTCACTTTGAACTCACAATGAGCCTCCTGCCTCAACTTCCAGAGTGCTGGGATTATAGGTATGAGCCACCATGCTCAGCCCCAAAGTGAGTTCTTATGGGAGACCTCAGGAGGTAGTAGAAATATGGCCAGTGGCCAGTCTAGTGACTGTGAAGATGCCAGCAAAGTAGATATCATCCTTTCCATTTTATAAAGTAGGATACTGAAATGTAAAGAGGTGAGGTCACCTATCCACTATTACACATCAAGATCACAGGTAGATGTTCATTACCCTAAGCCTGATTGCCAACCAGGTCAGGGATAAGATACCATCTCTCATGAACTTCGGAGAAAAGAGCCCCAAGAGAGCCTCCAGGAGTAGAGGCCAGCACAGCCTCTGAACTAGGGAATGAATGTCTAGAAAGTGTTGCCCAGAGGGAGTGCTCAGTTAAAGGCTGGGCTCTGGTACATCTTTCTCTATTCTCTACTGCCCCTTCACCTGCCACAGGATGTCTGGCATGTCTTAGGGCTCTGACTGTGGAGACTTTAGGCATGCAACCCCAAGACTAACACTGCTATCAATGTACTGGTGGGGATCAGGAATTATATCCCAACTAAATTCCCTTTATGGGACACTAATTATGCCCAAACCCCCTGGCATAAGGTTCAAGGCCCAAGGCCCAAGATTTGGGAAAGTGATTCTCAAATATCACTTTGCAGGTATGAAAATGCTTCTCAGTACTGCATATTCTCCCCTGGTTCCAGAGCCCAGTAAACATTCTGGGTTTCCACAGAAGTTTTAAAACCAAGGAAGGAGGCATAAAAGCTGCATCCCGTGATAGGGAACCCTCCGAAAATGGCATAGCCAGGGTCCAGCAGGTGCACAAAGTTCAGTGCTAGCTGATGGCACCCCTCCTTACCTGAATCAAGCCTAACACTCTCATCCACAAAGACCCCCTGGTACCCACCACACACGGGCACGTGTGCAGCACACTAATCACTCACACAACTGCCATCTCTGGCCACACCTTACTTTCCTCCAAATTTATTGGTATGTTTTGAGACAGGGTCTTGCTATGTAGGCCAGGCTGGCCTTGAACTCCCAGAAATCCTGACTCAGCCTCCCAGTGCTGGAATTACATGTGTGCACCACCACCCCAGCTCACTTCCCTCTAATCAGCATGGAGAGTATTGCTACCATAGAGGCGGGCAAGCACTACAGATCAGGCCATTTTATCCAAGAGTTGATCTGATCTCTTTCCTTACACTGGGAACTGAACCCAAGGCCTTGTGCATGCTAGGCAAGTCTTCTAGTACTGAGCTACATTCCTGGGCTTCTCAATTTTTTTTCCTGTTAACAGTCTTCGTACGTTGACCAGGCTAGTCTCAGTAGGAGGAACTGGAGCCTCCTCCTTCAGATCCTCAAGCAGTTGGGATTACAGGGATGCACCACTACGACTCAAGTGCCTCACAGCTGATTTCTAAACATCTACCTACACTGGTCAGTTCTCAGCTAGTGCCAGATATATCTGACCATTTCCTCATGTAAAGTGAACCGTACTTGGTAAGCGCTCAGTAAGCAGCATAATTAGTTGTCACAGAAGAAAACTCAGGAAACAATGGAAGCTGCTCAAGGGGACCACAGGACACACTTCAGAGTGCGAGAGCTCCAGACCTTCCTGTTTACACTCTGTGCCATGCCCCTCACACTTCCACTGTCACTCTGCAAGAAAGCATTTACATCCATGTGACACTGCATGATGAGGGATCTCCTTGACGGGACTGTCAAGACAAATCCCACAGGCTAAATGAACCCCAGGGGGCAGGGAAGGCCAGCATATAATAGGCCAGTTCCTCTCCTGCTTGCCAGGTTTTGCCACATTTCCATGCTTTTGCATGCAATATACTTAGAGTCCATGACCTTCTTTCAAGGGCCTGAGGAATAGTTCCTAGGACCTACTGATTCTTGAAAGGCCAGAAGTGGGTCCCCACTAACAAGCTCCAACCAGCACCAAGGAGTTCAGCGTACGTCTGAGCTGCTTTGCTGCTGCTGCTAGGGTATAATACCTGAGGCTTATTTGGCTCATAGTTTGGAAGTTTCAATCTTTCCATGATCAGCTGGCTCCAAGTGGAAGTGGAAGAGTGGAAGGGTCTGGCAAAAGAAAGCTGCTTACAAAGGAAGGAAGCAGAAAACAAAGCGGAACAACAGCCCTTGCTCTACGGTCCACCTCCTGGGCCAGACCTCCCTCCTAACAGCTCATTTGAATATGACCCATCAGCAGAGTAATCCACCGATGGGTATTGTACCCCATGATCCAATCAGCTCCCCAAAGTACCACCTATGAGTGTGTGAGACTTTGGCAGAACATCTAGAAACCATAACAGACCACTAGCTGGCATTTTAAGGAAGAATAGTGTTATCTTTTTTGGTTGTTTTTGTTGTTGTTTTTGGTGGTACTGGAGAATGAACTCCGGACCTTGTGCTTGCCAGGCAGGCGGAACAGGGGATTGAACTCAGGCCCTTGCGCTTGCCAGGGAAGCGCTTATTCCACTGAGCCATCTCCCTGTCTCCGAATGGTGTTATCTTGGAGGAAACTAGTCAACTCACATACTATATTGTTGTGCCTACCCAATAGTCCTGGTCAGAGTCCCAGCTCCAGCACAGAAAAGACCACTTTCACACCTTCATGTCTCAGCGTAACTAGCTGTAAAGCTGTAATTACAACTGCATGCTGATTTGCCAGCACTACTATGGGGCAATCAAATGAATATAATGCACAAAAGAGCACCCGGTAAAGATCAAGGGCAACAGTGTGCAGAGGATACTACCAGGAGCATTATAAAAAGAAGAGAAGAAGGGAAGGGCTGGGGAGACAGTTCAGTGGCACAAGCAGTTGCCTGGCAAGCACAAGGGCGTGGGTTCAATTATTGGTAGCAATAATTTAAAAATATTAAAACAGAAGAGAAAAGAACACTTAAAAACTAGTCACACCAGTCCCATCCAGAGAGGGGAATCGGACAATGAGGGGACAACAGTGCAGTATTCCCTGGAGACTCTTCATAAAAATCTACTGACTTATGAACCTAGGGACTCATTTTATGACTCATAAATGATGAAGGTTGTGCAGGTGAAGGTTGTGTAGTAATCATTGCAACAAATTACAAGTGATGATGAAAGTAGGATCCCCACAAAGGAGAAAGAACGTTAAAAGATTAAGTATTACGAAAGAACAGGTTAAGCAAATGACAGTACATGCTCAATCCTTTCACTGTTCTATCAAACCCAAGACATCATCTGGTGTAAGACATGATTTTATATATAACTAAGAAAGAAAATATGTTGGCAATTAAAGTATCATTGGGGCTGGAGATGCAGTTCAGTGGCACAGTGCCCGCCTGGCAAGCAAGGCCTTCATTCCCAGTAGTTTAAAAAAAAAAAAAAAGAACGAAAACCAAAAAAACTAGTCTGGGCATGGTGGTGCCTGCCTGTAATCCCTGCCTAGGGAGGCTGAAGACTAGAGGATCACTATGACTCCGAGCTGTGTAGTGAGACCCTGTACCAAATATATAAATGAATAAATAAAACCCTCACATCAATGCTTTCTTCAAACTTCAATTTTATTTTAAGTTTGTCTTCATTGAAAGAACTCTTTTAGGCTCATATGGACATATTTGGATTTTTTCTTATTGTTTTTGTTTTAAATCAAGAATCATTAATACATGCCACAAAAGAGGAAAAATATACGAAATAAATGAACTGATTTGTTCAGGTATTCCTAAAACTTCTTCACATGCAGAGCAGCCAACAGTCGCCAAGGTCTACACAGAAACACTACCATGTCTTCCGGGAATGAGCCCATCTTAGTCCGCCACTGTGCTTCTGGAGTTTGACAAATGACAACTCATCCCACAAAATCCCAGGGTGCACGTTTTTGGCAGGGATCCCAGCAAGGAGAAGGGGCCCAGCCACACCAACTGCAGTGTGGTGGTCCTTCTCTCTGGGGTCTGTGAAGCATTTGGCTGTGTGGCATGGGAAAAGGAAACTACTGTCTCTCCTCCAACAACATGTGTGTGTGTGTGTGTGTGTGTGTGTGTGTGTGTGTGTATGTGTATGTATATGTATATATATATTTTTTTTTTTTTAATTTTTTTCTTTTTAATTAGCGCTTTTTTTTTTGTCTTTTCAAGACAGGGTCTCACTGCAGTTCAGGCTGGCCTTAAGCTCACTTTGTAGCTCAGGCTGGTCTTGAACTCACCAATTATCCTCCTGCCTCAGCCTCCCGAGTGCTGGGATTACAGGCATGGCCTACCACGCCCAGCTTAATTAGCTTTTTTAAAAAAAGGTTTATTTAATTGGTACAGGGTCTCACTACACAGCTTGGACTCATAGTGATCCTCCTGTCTCAGCCTCCTCAGTACTAGGAACACGTGTATGCCATCATACCCAGCTTTGGTGGCTGGCATGGCACAAGGCTCACACAGCATGTGGTACAGGAGGTGTGGGGGAGTCAAACCCAGGTCTTTGCACTTGCCAGGCAGGTGCTTATACCCTGAGCTATCTCCCCAGCCCAACAACAAATATTCGTTCTAGTCATAAAACTTATTCTCTCTGTTACTGTGCCCATTCTATTCATTCCATTTCTTTTTTTCCTTTCCTCCCCCCCCCTTTTTTTTAACTAAAGATTGACATTAGGGCCTTTGCACTGAGCCACATCCTCACCCCTTTTTTCATGTTGATATAGGCTCTCACTAAGTCACTAACTTGCCTAGGCTGGGCTTCAATTCTACCTTTCTGCCTCAGACTCTCACAGTACTGGAATTATGTACATGTACACTATATTTTATACTGACATAGGTCTTATATTCCCTTTTGATTGCTCTGCCTGAGCCTCCTGACTAGCTGAGACTGCAGATGTGTACCACTGCCCCAATTAAAGATATATATATATATATATATATATATATACTTTTTTTTTTAAAGATAGTTTTAAAGCAATTAAACTAAGTGCATATGTTAGTATCAACAATGCACTTACCTCCACTGAAGTGTCACTGTGGTCCTGGAAGTGGGTCTGTTGCTGTGCCTATACAACCATTTTGGTTCACAAGTCTTTAAAACTGGTTTATGGGGCCCTAGGGAGATAGCTCAGTAGAATAAGCGCTTGCCTACCAAGCGTAGGGTCCTGAGTTTAATCCCAGTACCACAAAAAAAAAAAAAAAAACAGGTTTATGGAAGGAGTCTGGAAAGGTTTGGAGCTGCTTGCTGCAGGTCTACATGGTAAACTGAGGTTGATGGGGGATTTTGGCCGGAGCTCAGAACAGAATGCTGATAAAAAGGTAGACAGTAAAGGCAGGCTCAGGAGGTTACAGGTGGGAACAAGGACTACTGGCAGTTGAGCTCCAAGTCCCATGTGTTATACCCTGGAAGAAAATTTACTCACATTTTCATGTCTTGAGCCTTTGTGGGAGATTCAAATTAAGGGTAGTATATTAATTTATTTAGCAGAGGAAATTCCAAAGGAGCCCAAAATTCAGGCTGTCACATATGTACTGCTGCAAGCTTGTAGCCAGCTCTACACTGAGTAACAAAAGCAAATGACAAAAAGCCCGGGTGGCACATGCTTGTGATCTGAGCACTTGGGAGGCTGAGGCAAGTGGACTGTTGCAAGTTTGACACCAGCCTGGGCTATATAAGCAAGTTCAAAGCCAACCTGTACTACATAGTAAGACCCTGTCTTGAAAAAAAAAAAAAATGGAGAAGAGGAAGCAGAAGGGGGAAGGGGAAGAAAGGGAAGAAGAGGAAGAAGAAAAGGAAGGGGAAGGAGAAGGTGAAGGCAGAGGAGAAGGAGAAGGAGGTGCAGGAAAAGGAGGAGGAGAAGGAGCTAAAAAACAAATAACCAAGATGTAAACTAGGAATGCAGTTCAGCAACAGAGCACTTGCCTAGCAGGCCTGAAGCTTGGATTCAATGCCTCACGCTTAAAAAATTAAAAAAAAAAAAAAAAAAAGTCATATTCTTAGTCTGTAATCCCACCTCTGGCAAGCAAACCTAATAATAATAAAATGGCTGAATTGGCCAAGTGCTTGTAGTCCAAACTACTTAGGAGGCTGAGGTAGAAGAATCCCTTGAGTCCAGGAGTTGGAAGGCATCTTGGGTAACACCAAGAACCTGGTTCAAAACACAAAGTCCCTGAAACAAAGCTCACTTCACGGTGGTGCTCATCACATCACAGTTTAATGAAAAATTTGTAATAAAAGTGAGTTAACTCATAGTTGACTATGTGCTAAGTATGTATCATCTAACTCTTCAGGAAGATTAGGAATGAGTCAATGCTTCGTTGATGTTCCCTTGCAAGTGATTCTGTATTCCCAAAACCTGCAATTTAGGTTTATCTGATACCCTCGCTCTTGTTTTTTACCCACTCTAAGTAACGAAAGAGAACATAAACTACTTTGTATGCACTTGTGGGATGTTAAAAATTATGATTATGAAGAATATCACAGCATGGAAAGTGCTTATATTTAAAGCTATGTGAAAAAAATAAGCCGGGCGTGGTGGCGCATGCCTGTAATCCCAGCACTCGGGAGGCTGAGGCAGGAGGATTGTTGTGAGTTCGAGACCAGCCTGAGCTACAAAGTGAGTTTAAGGCCAGCCTGAACTGCATAGTGAGACCCTGTCTCAAAAAGACAAAATATAAATAAATAAATAAATAAAGTTCTGTGAAAAAAATAATAAAACTATGTGAAAACATGGCACAAAATACAACACCAATAATACCTTCTTAAAGTACAGGAAAAAACCTGGAAGTAAATAAGCTAAAAGATGAACAAATGACGAGGCAGAACTGAAAATACTATTTTCAACTGTGCAGTTTCCAAATTAAAAACCTGTGATTCCAATGCCCCTCCCACCACCCCTTCCCGCAAGCCTAAACTAACAGCCTCGTACCCCGCCCCGACGGACCGCTGCCTCCCGCGTGAGTCCGGCGGTGGGCGCGCACGTGACCCCACAGTGCGACTCCGCCCACGTAAGTAGGACACGCCCCGCGCACGAGTTGCTCCCTTAAAAGGTTGCGCCCGCGGCGGATCCACCTGTCTCGTCTACAGGTGTTCTTACGTCCTGCTGAGCCTCGGCCGCAGGTCCCCCCTACATGTGGTGCCTATCTGCACCTCGACTCTTGAGACGCCCAAGGAGTCGAAGGGAGGAACGGCCCCTTACCTTCTGGATCCGCTTCAGCGCCATCCTTCCCGCTTCTCCGGACCTCGCGGCCCGGCGGGGCTGCCCGCGGCGGCCCGCTGCCGGCTCGGCCGCCGCGCTGCACGCCGGGAGCTACCTTCTGCGCGTGCGCGCCGCAGGGTACTGTGGGGCGGTCAGGCCAGCTCCGCGGCCCCGGAGGTCAGCCCGGGCCGGGCACAGGGACTGGACGGGTTTCTGCAGGCCGTCACCCGCTATGCTCCCCGTCCCCGTGCGGGCTCCTCCCCAGGCTGTCACGTAACTTCTGAGGGTAGTGGTTCCCAGCCCTGTGAGTATACGTACGCTTTTATATGTGTATTACTGTCGGAGGGTCGCAGTTTTCCTGAGCAGAGAGAGCTACGTAGTAGACGCACAGTTAAGAGCGGGGCCCAGAAGAACGGCGTCTTCAGAACTGCGGCTGGAAACTGCAGAAATAACATGAGTTTTTTCTTCCCTTCTTTTTCCCAAGGCCTGGGCGGTGTCTTAAATCAGTTTTCGAACCGTGATTATGAAACAAAATGTCACAACATCAGTTTAACGGATTGCAAGTAACATTTTATGAAATGAAATACAGTATCAGTGTATCTCATAGTAATGACAAGAGTTGTGAAAATTCCTCTGATGTGGACACTTAAAAGCATAAAAGGGGATGCTGCTACAATTACTTTTAGGTCAAAGCTGTAATCTGAGATTGTCGCTGCCCCATCAGGATTAAAGTCCCAGGCTTCCATTCTTTCAGGCCCGCAGTCTGTTCTCCATACAACTTTATGAACTATACTTTAAAAATGTAGATTTTACCATGCTGCACCCTTTTTCCAGAAGTCTTCAAAGAAGCCCAGTGGCCTATGAGGATATTGTTCAGAGTCATCTAGGACCCTTCAGGGTCTAGTATTCTCCAGTTTTACCTCCTCTGTAACCTCCAGCCTACCTGATTCTAAAGAATTTAGTTCTTTTTTTTGGCGGAACCGAGAATTAACTCAGGCCCTTTAGCTTGCCAGGGAAGCACTTATTCTACTGAGCCTTCTCCCTGGCCCCGCTTCTAAAAGGATTTCTAACAGTTCTCCTTTTTACACTCCTTCGCTCTTGGCTGCCTGCTCCCCCATCTTGGTGCCCTTGTCCCCAAAGAACCTCCCTAAACTAGCTCAAGCACTGGATGATAAAGTACCTTCCCTTGGTTGTCATATCTACAGTACAAATTCCCAGCCAGGTGAAGCGTCACATGCTTGTTATCCCAGCTACTCAGAGGACTGAGGCAAGAGAACCCCTCCTTTGGGCAACACAGTGAGACCCTGGCTCACAACACAAAGATAGCAACAAAAATCCCTGTTAGTCTGTGTGCCATTCCTCCACACATTGTTTAGTGGCTGTCTTCTCATGGGACAAGTGATCGTAAAGTTTTTAAAAATGTTTATATATTTGCGTAAGAATATCAACCTCAGCTAGTTGTGATACATACCTGTAATCCTAGTTACTTGGGAAGCTGGGGTGGGAAGAGAGCTCCAGACTAGCCCTTGGCAATATAGCAAGACTAGCTCAAAAAAAAGAATGCGGAAAAGTTGGAACCTTTGCATATTTTGGTGGGAAGGTAAAATGAAGTCATCTTTGGAAAATGGTTTATTAGTTCCTCAGAAAGCTAAACATGGAGTTATTGTATGACTCAGCAATCACATTCTTAAGTGTAAAGAGATTAAAATACATCCGTAGGGAAACTTGACCACAAATATTTATAGCAGCATTATTCATGTAGTCAGAAGGTTACAACCCAAATGTTCAGCGAATAAACAAAAAATGATATACAACACAGTGGTGTATTGTTCAGAATGAAGTAACTGATGTGTGCCACAACAGGGTTATATTATGAGACAAAGGCAAAGGCCTTCCTGTGGTATGTCAGAGAAGGCCTATAAAATGGAAAGTGTGAGTAAGATCCAGAATCTCTTAATCTAATACACAAATTGTCCGTCGTACATTGAAAATCATTCTAAGGATCTCTATCACAACTTGAGTAATACAGGATAACCAGTGGACCTCAAATTGCTCTAACAAAGTACCACAGGTACTTAAACAACAGAAATTTACTGTTTCACATCTCTGGAGACCAGAAGTCCAAAATAAAGATATTGGAAGAATTAATTGATTTCTTCTGAGGACTGTGAAGGATTTTTTCCTGGCCTCTCCTACCTCCTTGTAGCTGTAGGCATTTTTTGATTTGCAGATGGTGTCCTCCTTGTGTTTCATATTGTCTTTCCTCTATGCAAGTCTGTCTCCATGTCTAAATTTCCCCTTTTGTAAAGATACAATTGGAACTCTGGGTGTAGCTCTGTGACAGAACTCTTCCTTGCCTAGCAGGTGTGAGTCCCTGGGTTAGTCTCCAACTCTGCTAAATAAGTAAGTAAAACAAAAATCTCTAAAAGTTCAATGCTGTGGCCAGAAACAAAGGCAAAATATGTATTTCTTATTACATTAAACTGGGTGAAAGAAACCAGTCAGCAAAGGCCAAATATTGTATGATTTCATTCATCTCAAATGCCTAGGTGGCTGTATAAACATAAAAAATAGATTTATGGTTACTGGGGCTGAGGGAAAGAGGGAATTAACTGATGAGTAGATTATATGTCTGCAAAGCTGTTTAAAATATAGTGCCTATGGGCTGGGGAGATGGCTCAGTGGAATAAACGCTTCCTTGGCAAGCGTAAGGGCCTGAGTTCAATCCCCAGTTCTTCAAAAAATAAATAAATAAAATAAAATATAGCACCAATAAACAGCTATTTTATTTATTTATTTTTTTGAGGCAAGGTCTCTCTATGCAACTTGGGCTGGCCCTGGGCTCACTTTTGTAGCTGCTGGTCTTGAACTCCCAGGGATCCTCCTGTCTCAACTTCCTGAGGGCTGGGATTATAGATGTGTACCATTATGCCTAGTTCAAACAGAACTTTTTTTTTTTTTTTTTTTTTTGTCTTTTTGAGACAGGGTCTCACTACGCAGTTCAGGCTGGCCTTAAGCTCACTTTGTAGCTCAGGCTGGTCTCAAACTCACAACAATCCTCCTGCCTCAGCCTCCCGAGTGCTGGGATTACAGGCATGCTCCACCATGCCCGGCTTCTCAAGCAGAACTCTTTGATACCCTTCCATTCAGCTCTCCATACTTTTCACTGTTTTATCTGTCAGTGTGGTTTAATCAAGAAAATTAACTTGTATATGATATTATTAGCTAATCTAAAGGTATTATCTGGATTTTTCCAGTTACCTGACTAACTTCTTTTTTTTTTTGGCGACACTGGGGATTGAACTCAGGACCTCACACCTGCTAGGCGAGCGCTTATTCTACTGAGCTATCTTCCCAGCCCCTGACTAACTTCTTTTTCTGATCCAGAATCAATTTTAGCATCCTACTTTGTTTGCATTTATCTTGTTAGTTTAGACTTTATAATCTGTAATGTATTTCTGTTTTTATACTTCTGATTGAAATCCAGTGTCACAGGTCTAATTTTTTTTTTTTTTTTTTTAAATTTGAGACAGGGTCTTGCTATGTAGTTCAGACTGGCATTTTTATTTTTGGCAGATCGGGGATTGAACTCAGACCCTTGAACTTGCCAGGGAAGTGCTTATTCTACTAAGCCATCTCCCTGGCCCTCAGAGTGGCTTTGAACTCACTACATAGCTCAGACTAGCCTCCAAGTCTCAGGAATTCTTTTGTCTCTGCCTCCCCAGTACTGGGATTACTGGTATACACCATCATACCCAACCCACACAGGTCTAATTTCCCCTTCTCTGCTTGTTTATCATAACACTTTTTGTTCAACAGTAAAAATTCCTTTTTTTAATCCTCAGCTTTTTGTTTTCTAATTTATTTAGTTCTGGCTTCCTGAGGGAGGATCTCACTATGTAGTCCAGAGTAGCCTTGAATTCATTAGATAGCCTAGTCTGTCCTTGAATTCAAGGCCATCATCCTTCCTCAGTCACCCAAGTGTGGGAATCACAGGCATATACCCTGTGCCCTCTGAGTAAGTCTGAAGATACATGCGGCTGGATTGTATTTTATGAACTTCTCCATTCCTTTTCTCCTCCTTGGTGCGGATGATAAAGGGGGAAAAATGCAACACCCAACCTGCTAGATGTCAGACAACCGAGTTCATGTTCCCCAAAGTTGAAGAATGAATTGTAAGGAAAAACAAGTTAAGAATAGGAAAATCAAATCTATTGGGGAATAGAAATAGTTCCTGAGAAACAGGAGGGGCCCCAAATGGGTTGCCTTCGATGGTAAAAATTGCAGCTCTCATTAGTAATAATATATTTGTCTGCTCAGCCCTAATATCAAGTCTCCAGATTCATGGATTCTACATCCATAAATTCAACCAACCACAGTATGAAAATATTGGAGGAAAAAATTCTTGCCATTATTTCCAAATGATACAGTGTAACAGCTGTTTACATCATTTAGGTATTTTGATTTAGAGGATTTGAAGTGTACAAGGATAGGTTACATGAAAATGTATCATCTTAGCCGGGCACAGTGGCGTATGCCTGTAATCCTAGCACTCAGGAGGCTGAGGCAGGAGGATTGTTGTGAGTTCGAGACCAGCCTGAGCTACAAAGTGAGCTTAAGGCCAGCCTGAACTGCATAGTGTGAGACCCTGTCTCAAAAAGACCAAAAAAAGAAAATGTATCATCTTATAGAAGTGTGTCTTGTTTACTCTTCTCCTGTTGCTAGGACTGATACCCAACACCCATTTAGCTCACAGTTACTGCATATTTCAGTCCATACTTGGTTGGCAGCAGCAAGTGGCAGAAAGCAACCTTTCTTGGCAGCAGCTCTGGCAGCTAGCCAGCCTCTGCCCTCACATTGTAATGCAAATTGTTTGCCCCAGGGCAGATGCAGCATACACATCCACAATAATCACAAACTCCAGAAGGTGCCCCATGACTGCATGAGGCTTTGGTTGACAACTGGACTCAAACCATGACAAGAAGGGACTTGCGCATTCATGTATAGCACAATTTCCATGCGTCTGAGAGATGGATGAATTTTCTTTATTACAAATAGAAATGTATAACACATTTAAAAGGAAAGCGAGAACTTGAGGATTGGACAATGAGGAGAGGGAAAGGAGAAACACTGAGAAACATGACAGAGGCAAGACCATTCTCTTATACACACTAGTTGGGTAAGACAGTGATCCTGAGAAACATCAGGGGATTTTTGAAACTAGCAGATAAGTGGTAGGATTCTCAACCCAACTAACTATATATGCTGATACCTGTGAACCAAGCAACTGCACTGAATTTAACAAAGTGTAATAGGGTCACACTCCAAATGCCTGTCATTCTGGTCTTCTAAATATGTACTTCTTGTCATGACATACCAGCTACTACTATACTGCCCTTTTTTAAGGGTAGTAAATGAATAAGACAAAAAAGTCACAAGACAGTCATGCTACAATGCTACTATGCTCTATATGGATGGATTTCTAGATATCTATGTAAATATATGTAAGTGTTCATTCCTTATTTTTTTAATTTTTTTTTTCTTCAAATTCTGTACGGACATAGAGTTTAGTATCTCAGTACTTGATGGAAAATACATGTTCCATGTTATGCCTGTGAAGTCTGATATTTAGACTAATAGTGTGGGTAAACTGAACTGCATATGTTGCAGGATAATAAAAACTTCTCTTCTGGAAGGTTAACAATCTAAGTTTGCAGATCAAAAATTGGAGAAAAAAGAAAGGCTGCAAGATCTGCCAACATTTTGAAAAAAATAATAATTTTCTTTTTTTTTTTTTTTTTGGCAGAACCAGGGACTGAACCCAGGCCCTTGCTTTTGCCAGGGAAGCACTTATTCCACTGAGCCATCTCCCCGGCCCCTATATATAATAAATTTTATAGTTGCTAACTGTATACCTTTGTGAAAGGAAATTATTAAGTGGGACACGATATTACATATAATGTTTTGCCTTTTTTATTTATTTATTTATTTATTTATTTATTTATTTATTTATTTATTTATTTTGCGGTACTAGGGATTGAACTCAACACGCTGTGCTTGCCAGGCAGGCACTTACTCTACTGAGCTCTCTCCCCAGCCTTGATGTTTTGTTGTGAACCTTGTAGTATATAGACACTAATTCTATTGAATCACCACCCTATCCTATGACCTCATTTGACCTCATCCCTTAGAAATCCTGTTTCTAGATAGAACCACACTAAGAGTTAGGGCTTCAACATACGAATTTTAAGGGAACAAAAACATTCACTTCATATTAATACTAATGATGATAGACTAAATTTGTCTCCTTATAAGATCAGGAATAAGCCCAGTTTGCTGTCACTACTATTCAACTGTTGCATGTTGTGACCATTGCTAAAAGGAAAAGAAATAAAAGACAGATTGGAAAGAAGTGAAGTTGTTTTTATTTGTGTGTGGCACAAATCATCTATATAGAAATCTGAAACTGCAAAAAATCTAGTAACAGGTTAGCAGAGTTACAGAGCTAAGATTAGTGTGCAGCATCGATTGTACTTCTTCTGTGTACTAGCTGCAAATAACTAGAACTTATATGGCAAAGGCTGTAGTTTAATGCTTGCCTAACACGCATGAGGCTCAGGGTGTTATCCCAAGCATCAAAAAAGAAAAAGAAAAAACTTATGATGGTTCGTCATGTTGGTTTGATTGGTCTGAAGTATGTCTAAGAGATCTGTAAAGCATTCCCTGGGCTTGGGGTGGTCAGGTGGGATATGACCTTGAGACTCTGTCTGGGCCCTGGCTCCTTTCCCTCTGCTGTTGCTGTCCCTCTGCTCCCTGGCCATCCATGGTATGAGCAGCTTTCTCCTACCCTCGTGTCCTATGTTTCTGTAGTGAGCCAGGCAGTGATGGGCTGAAACCTTAAAACCTGAGTCAAAATACTCCTTTGCTCCTTTGAGTGTGTTTGTCAAGTATTTTGTCCTAGCAGTGGAAAAGGTAATACAAGGATCGTAGATTTAATTACTAAGTTAGATCAAAGTAGTTAAAGTTTAGGGGAAAAGAGCAAAAGACAAAGTCTAGTGCCCTTGGATTTGACAAAGATATCTTAAATACAAAAATAACAAATGCCAATTCTTCAGAGAAAATATCAATTATGCTTCATCAAAATATTAAAAAATGAAATGTGGAAAGAAGTTGGGCTGGCAGAGGGACCTTGGAAACTGAGAATGACATGGCAGTGAGTACTCTGCCTCTTCATTTCATTTTCTCTGGGTGCTGGAGAGCCAGCTGTGGGGGAACACAGAGCAGGGTGGGGGAGTCTAAGAAGAGCTTGTTCTTTCTAGCTTTGGTGGTTGATACAGTGTGTCAACTTGAGGGGTCAGAAGCTTACTTGGGGCCCGCAAGATAGCTCAGGGGTCTAAAGTGCCTGCTTAGGCTGGCAACCATGATTTGATCATGCTACACCAGCCCCTCCCTCAGGGCTGGCTGAACCAGCAAAAAAAAAAAAAAAAAAAGCTTACCTGGATCAGCTCAGCAACTATATGCCCTGGGTCCTGGAGGTTCTGCCCTAAGGCGCAGTGGGCTGCACTCTAGGGCAGGAAGGGCCCTCCCTGGAGTGACTCAGCACTTACAGCACATATAAAGGGTCCAGGAAGGCTTCCGCGCGCCATTTTGTTGGAGGAGCTTGGTTGTTGTATCCACACCGCTTGGAAGGAATTCGGGTCTGCGCAGCAGCTGCGGCCACTTCCTTAGAGGAGCTCTGGTCTGTGGAAGACAGACTTGCGTTGTTTTTTGCTGCCCTGAACTGTGGTCTGTCTTGGAGCCAGCGAAGTATGGACTGCAGCCTCCACTAACTGTGAGCTAAATTAACCTTTCCTTTCTTAATTTTGGGTGTCTATATTTTGAGCAGTGGTAAAAGGTAACTGAGACACTAGCCAAAGGACCCCAAAAGGAATAGCCTAGTAGTATTATAAACTCAGAAATACTGCCCAAGCTGACTCCATGGGACAGAACAGGCCCCATCCTTCTTAGGAAGGTTTCAGTGGAGAGCCCAGACTTTCACAGCAGCAGTGTTGCGTAGGGATGGGATAGTGTCAGAAGGCCAGTGGGGCTGAGGTGGTTGAGATAATGATGCCCTCCCTCTCATGGCCCATGCAAACCACCTGGGAGCCAGTGACAAGCTGTTCATCCTTCTCTCAGGTAGGCTGACAGATTTTTATCTCATTTAGCAGTAATGTGCTGAGGCTTTTCTTCCTCTGGTATGTCAGAGAAGGCCTACAAACGGAAATTGTGAGTAAGATCCAGAGTCTCCTAACCTAATACCCAAATTGTCCATGATACATTGAAACTCATTCATTCTGAGGATCTCTACCTCAACTTGAATAACACAGGATAACTAGTAGACTTCAAGTCAGAAATAACACAGAGGTTAGAATTATTTGGTAAAGACTTTAAAGCATCATAAAAGTACTTCAGAAAACAATTGCAGATATACTATGGAAGAATGAGAACTTAAAAATCTCAGCCAAGAAATGCAAGCTATAAAGGGCTGGATGAAAGCCAGGAATGGTGGCTCCTGCTTGTGATCCTAGAACTCTGGGAGGCTGAGGCAGAAGGACTGCAAGTTCAAGCAGAGCCTGGGCAACTTGGCATCTTAGTGAAATCTCAAAACAAACACAGCTCGGTGTAGAAGCCCTGAGTCAGTCCCCAGTGTTGGAAAAAGAAGAAACAACAGAACTGGATAGAAACAACTCGATGTGGGATAAACCTAAAGAAATCCATGCCCATGCCATACTTCATAGTCAAACATCTAAAAAAAAGTAGAAAAGGGGCTGGGGAGACAGCTCAGTGGAATAAGCGGTTCCCTGGCAAGCGCAAGGGCCTGAATTCAATCCCTGGTTCCTTGCCGGGCGTGGTGGCGCATGCTTGTAATCCCAGCACTTGGGAGGCTGAGGCAGGAGGATTGTTGTGAGTTCAAGACCAGCTTGAGCTACAAAGTGAGCTTAAAGCCAGCCTGAACTGCATAGTGAGACCCTGTCTCAAAAAAAAAAAATCAGAAAATTAAAAGTTTAGAAAAAAAATCTTAAAGATAACAAAAAACCCCAAAACCCTAACAGTTATAAGGGAAAGTTCACTTGTGTTATAGCAGATCAAAAACTATAAAGGCCAAGATAAAGTAGAATAACAGTTTTTAAAAGCTGAAGGTGGTAAAACGTGTTAATTTTTCTCCAGAAAAATCTATTCTTCAGGGACTGGTGAGATAGCTCAACAGACTAAGCACTTGCTTAAGGAAGCACAAAGACCAGGGTTTGATCCCTGGTGCTGCATGCCATGCTGGGCCCCACACCCAGGTGTGCTGACCCAGCAGCTAGGTCCAGGCATGGTGGCACAGCTCTGGGAAAGCTGAAAACAGGAGGATCACTATGGTCCAACCTGCATTGTAAGACCCTGTAAAAGAAAGTGTTCTTCAGAACAGAAAATAGAACTGGGCATGGTGATACATTCCTGTAATCCCAGCACTTAGAAGGCTGAGGAAGATTGCTGTAAATTTCAGGCCAGTCTGGGGTACATAAGCCTTGTACCTGGCATAATAAAATGTTTCATCAATAAATTTATCCTAAAAATGAAGTAAGTTCTTGAAATGGAAAGGAAATAATAAAGGAAGGAATCTCTCAGAACATCAGGGAAGAATAAAGGAAGAATAAAAATATGGATAAATACAATGGAATTTTCTTGAGTTTACTAAATTTGATTTTTTTTTAAGCCACTTAAAAAAATACAAGAGCACAAATACACTTTTATTTTCCATTAGTTTAAATTCTTGAAGGGTGCAGCATCACACGGATTCGGTGTCCGATGGCCTTGGCAGGAAAGTTGCTTTGGAACTTGGCATGAACCATACCACTGTTTTCATGGGCCCGAGTTACTTTTCCCCAGATCACTCTGGTTTTGTTTGGTTTGCCACCTGGAGTCACTGTGTTGTTTTTTGCTTTGTACACATGGTCTTTGTATGCCAGAGACCCCGCTTATAGCCAGCAAAAATGGCTTTGCACCACAGTCTTCCAGACATAGTTGCCTTTCAGAAGTCCTGTTCCCGGCTGGCCCCACTTATTGGCCCCCAGTTCCCACACCGGGTGCCCCCCTCACTAAATTTGAAAATTTAAGCAAAAATTGTAACATTGATGTGGTTCTCAGTATGTGGGGCAAATAGGATAATTATTTAAAGAATGGAAAGTGTCTATGCTAGGGCCGGAGAGATGGCTCAGTGGAATAAGCACTTCCCTGGCAAGTGCAAAGGCCTGAGTTCAATCCCCAGTTCCGCCAAAAAAAAAGAAAGTGTCTATGCTTCACTCAAATTGTTGTAATGTGAATTCCAGTGGGTTGTGATAAGTATGTATAATGTGACACAGCAGACATTCAAAATATAACCACACATGGGCTGGGGCAATGGCTCAGTGGAATAAGCGTTTCCCTGGCAAGTGCAAGGGCCTTAGTTTAATCCCTGGTTCCACAAAATAAATAAATAAATAAATAAATAAATATATATATATATATATATATATATATATATATATATATATAATCTCCACACAGACATAAATCCATAAAATAGAAATAAATGGCACAAGCAAATTGTAATCCACTGGGGAGGCTAAGCTAGGGTGATCATGAGATCAAGACCGGTCTGAGCAGTTCAGCAGGTTCATAGCCTCTGGGCTATGTAGTTCCTGTCTCAAAAAAAAAAAAGGCTCTTGGTTTAATCCCTAGTACTGTACTGAAAAAAATTACCAGGAACAGGAAGGGGTATCACATAATGATTAAAGGGTTAGTTTACCAAAAAAGCATAGACATTCTGAATATGTATGTGCTAAATAACACAATTCAAAAATAACGTGAATCAAAACTGGATAGAACCTAGATGAGTAGAAGATAAATCCATTATTGTAGTTGGGAGACTTAAACCACCTCTCAGTAAGCAACTGAGCTACTAGAAAATCAGCAGAGGCATGGAAGAGCTCAACAGCAGTGCAGTCTCACATAAACACGCATACACATGGACTCACCTACAGTGTTTCAGCTAACGAAAGCAGAACATGGCAGCTCACCAAGATCATTTACCAAGAGGGAGAAGATAAACGTCATTATAATCATTGAAGTTGTACTGTATGTGATCGCTAAACACCTTGCAGTCAAACTAGACGTCAGTAACAGAAACATCTCCCAAATATGTGGAAGCAAAATAACTACGTGCTAAACCATCTATGAGCAAAAGGGAAAGTCACTGGGGAAATAAACACCACATAGAGTTGAATGAAAACCAAAGCACAGCAATAAAACTCATGGGATGCAAAGCTAAAGTCACATAGAAGGAAAAATTTATTGCTTATATTAGAAAAGAAGAAAAGTCCTTTTAAAAAAAGAGGAGAACAAGCCGGGCACAGTGGTGGATGCCTGTAATCTGAGAATTTGGGAGACTGAGGCTGTGTATTCAGAGCCAGCTGGAGCCTTACAGTGAGTTCAAGGCCAGCCTGCACTACATGGCGAGACTCTATTTCAAAAAAAAAAGACAACATCCCTGGGCCTTCCATGCTGGCCCTGACACCCGGGCATGCTGAAAGGGCAATTGACACTGGCTGTGGTGATATGCATCTGTAATCCTAGCTCTTGGGAGGCTGTAAACAGGTGGGTCACTATGAGTCTGATCCAGTAGCGAGACCCTGAACACCCTTCCCTTAAAAAAAAAAAAGAAAGAAAGAAAACCCAGTGAACACAGAGCTGGTTCTTTGAAAGTAATTATTATAAACTTTGTTAATATTGGTGAAAGACAAGTTATCAATATTAAGAATGAAATGAATTATCACTACGCATCTGTAGACATAAGTAGGAAGTGCAGTGTTACATACTTCTGACAAGTGAAAGGGACTAATTCCTCAAAATTCACCCATAAAAATTGATAATTGGTAAAACCCTACAACGTTTGCTAAGCATTGAATTCGGCCTTCACACAGCTACATACCCAGGCCGTTCTTCTTCTTACTTTTTTTTTTATAAGATATGGTCTTTACTGAAATAGGGTCTCACTAAGATGCTGAGTAGCTCAGGTTTGGCTCAGATTTGTGATCGTATTGCTGCAGCCTTCCAGAGTGCTGGAGTTATAGGCGTGCACCACTACCACCAGCCAAACTCCTGTATCTTTTTTGGCAGGAGGGTAGTTGAGACAGGGTCTTGCCATATAGCTCAGGCAGATCCAGAATTCACTATGTAGTCCAGGCTAGCCTTGAACTCAGCAATCTTCTTTCCTCAGCCTCCAGAGTGTTGGTGTTATAGGCATGCACTACCATACCCAGCTATGTGTAACTTTTTTTTTTTTTTTTTTTTTTTTTTTGGTGTGTGTGGTCCCAGGGATCAAACTCACTTGCCAGGCAGGCGCTTATCCCACTGAGCTATCTCCCAAGCCCCTGTGAAACTGTAAATGCTAACAAAAACCAGATGTTTCTAGTGGAGAATTCTCCTTAAGGAAGAATTCTGTGCAAATCTTCTAGGTGGTAGAAAAAAGCTCTCAACTCATTTTGAAAGAGCATATGTAGGGCACTTACTTCACTGATAATGGAAATTAAAAATGAGGCAACAGCATTAATGTGTAGGCAGAAACTCCTGCATCAGGCCTCCCCGTACTGTGGACTGAATCAAGGGCCTTCACACTGAACTACATTCCCCAGACCCTTTCTTGGTTATTTTGAGGTAGTCTCACGAAGCCACTAAATTGTCCAAGCTGGCCTCTCACTACCTCAAGCCTTCCATAGTGCTGGGATTGCAAGTGTGTGGCGCCAGTGTTGCAAAAAGCTGGAGTTGAGAAAATCCAGGAAGTGGGGGAAGGGGCTAATACTCAAGGAAAGAAAAGAAGGAGGAGGTACAAGTCTGACAGACATTCAGAGTGGCCTGTTGACAAGCGAGGAACCAGCCTTTATAGCACTGCTGGCACAGGTGAGGGGCTGGGAGTTTTCCACTGGCTCATGACATGGCACTCTTTTGAGAGTTTTCCTCGTGTTTTAGGGGATTTCCTCCTAGTATAAAGCGTGGATCAGTAGCTATTCTTGTCCTGGGAGACATCATTCCCCTCTCATACAGTGCCCCTCGGTCCTTGCATGAAGATTAGGGAATGCAGTCAGGGCACTTTCTACTCATTGTTAGCAAGGGAGAATATGGAAAAGATACATTCTCACATTTAGTGGATAACAAGGTCATGGATTAAGGCCTGATAATCGCCTTACCCTCTTTTTCCCATGGGAATTTCTGTCCTATTTTGTGAGACTATACAATTACCCTGATACCAAAACCGCAAAAGACCACCCTCCCTCAAAGAGCTTCAATAAATATCTCATGGATACAGATGCAGATGTCATTAGATGTTAGCAAGTAGATTTTAGGAATATATGAAAAGAATTATGGGGGCTGGGGAGATGGCCCAGTAGAATATGCACTTCCCTGGCAAGCACAAGGGCCTGAGTTCCAGTTCCGCAAAAAAAAAAAAAAAAAAAAAAAAAAGAATTACAGGGCTGGGGATGTAGCTCAGTTGTACAGCACCTGCCTGACAAGGGCAAGATCCTGAGTTCCATTTCTGGTTACCCCCCCCCCCATATGAGAGCCAAGCTTGGCACATGACAGTAATCTGAACACTGCTGAAGCAGAAGGATCCCTGTAAGTTCAAGGCCTACCTCAGCTACAAAGGCCAGCCTGAACTGCATAGTGAGAACATGTCTCAAAAAGACAGAAAAAAAAGAAAAAGAATTATGGATTTCTGGGAAGGTTGGAGGATAGGAAGCCCTAGAAATCTGTCCTCACACCTAGGCAACAGTAGCACCAGCAAAATCTGTCAGACTACTATTTTGGAGCTGTGACAACTTGTAGTTCTCAGGAGAAGGCTTAATGGGAAATCACAGTAATTGTCATGAACTTGAGCTCCTCACATGTCAGCTACTCTTTCCCTGTTCCCAGCCTCGTCACAGGCAATTGTCCTGCACCCCAGGAGCAGCTGCACTCAGCTTGCAAGAGTGAGGCTAGGAAATAAGCCTGTCCTCCAAAGGGCATGGTGTCCCAGGCCTGTAATCCCAGCACTCAGTAGCCTCAAGTTTTTTTTATTTTTTTTTTATTTTTTTGTCTTTTTGAGACAGGGTCTTGCTATGCAGTTCAGGCTGGCTTTAGGCTCACTTTGTAGCTCAGGCTGGTCTCGAACTCACAACAATCCTCCTGCCTCAGCCTCCCGAGTGCTGGGATTACAAGCATGCGCCACCACGCCCGGCTAGTAGCCTCAAGTTTGAGGCCAGCTTGGGCTACGTTGTGAGTTCAAGGCTATGGTGAGGTACATAGCAAGACCTTGTCTCAGAAAACAAATAAAAATTTTCCAACACATGCACAAGATACACAAAGAAACAAGAAAATAGCCAATTCAGAAAAGGAAAAAATTAAAAGAAAAATCTCTGAAAAGAATTGAGGTTCTTGTGTTGGTATATACTTATAACCCCAGCATTTGGGAGGCTGTGGCAGGAGGAGCATTCTAAGTTTGAGGTCAGCCTGGACTACATCTTGAATTCAAGGCCAGCCAGGCCAACATAGTAAGACCCTGTTCAAAAAAAAGAAAAGGAAGAAGAAGAAATTTAGAAATGTAAGAATAGAGTGATAGTATCTGTAGAGAAAAGCCTCAAAAGATCAAAAGTATTTTTAGAGCTAAAAAATACAATAGCAAATGAAAAATTCACTAGCAGATTCAAAGGCAGATTTGAGCAAGACAAAGAATTGGTAAACTTGAGTGTCGCACAATGGAAATTACCAAATTTGAGCACCAAGAAGTTTGAAGATTTAAAAAAAGAAAAACTTAAGTTTGAAAATGTGAACAGAACTAGGGGCAGACCAGCACGTGGATGGTGGGAGTGTTGGACAGGGAAAGAGAGCGCCAGTGAGGTCATCAGCAGAACTAATGCCTGAAGCTCCCCCGGAAGACATGAAAGTAGCCATTCAGAAGGCAACCAGGGCCAAGGGCCTGCTTGGAAAGCACAAGTCCTCAGTTCAATTCCTGACAAAAAGAAAAAACACAAAAGTGCAACCAACTCCAAGTGAGAACTTGAACTAGAAAAAGGCAAATTCTTACTTGTAGTAATTTGGTTGATTTATATTATTCTGCCACCAGCCTATTCTTTGTTTTATACCTCTACCCTCTTTCTCTCCTCTATCCTCCCATCTTCTCCCCTCCCATTCTGTCCCCTCCCATCCTGTCCCCTCCCCTCTCCTCTCCTCTTCCTCTTCTAATATAGGACATGAGTCTTAACAAGACTAGAACACTTCTCTTACAATCTTACTTAACCCCCATTACTTCTATCTCCAAATACAGTCATATTAGAAGTGAGAGTTTCAACACAGGAAGTACAAGTAAGTCAATTTGGTTGTTCTTGTTACAGATCTATCAAGATTTTCATTTCTTCATGATTCAGTCAGGTTTTTTTTTTCCTAGAAATTTGTTCATTTAGGCTATTCAGTTTTTGGTGCACAATTAATATTTTCATTATTTTTTTCAACTTCATATGCATTGAAAATTTTATGTAATGTTTCTAAATTATTATTATTATTAGTGCTGATGATGGTACTAGAGATTAAACTGAGACCTTTTTTCTTTTTTTTTAATTTTGAGAAAGGGTCTCTGTAAGTTGCCCAGGCTGGCCTTAAACTTTCCATCCTCTACTCCAGCTTCCCAAATCACTGAGGTTGTAGTGATGTACCTTCATGTCCAGTTTTTTATTTTTTATTGATTTTTTAAAAATTCAATGTTTTTGAAAATTGGCAAAAATTATATACATTAGAAACGATATATGTAGGGTATGCTAGTTCAACAAGTAACTAACATGTACCATCATTTATTTTTTGTGGTGAGAATATTTAAACTTTTAGCACTTTTCAAAATACAGACCTTGTTACTATGTTGTACAGCAGATCTACTGAACTTACTCATTGTATCTAACTGAAATTTTGTATCTTTTGATCAACATCTCCCTGTTTTCTGGCACTCAGCCCTCATAACCGCTCTTTTCTTGTTGTTGTTCTTCCTCCTCCTCCTCTTCTTCCCCCTCTCCCTTCTCTTCTTCCTCCTCTTCATCTTCCTCTTCTCATTTTATTGGCTTTTTTTTTTTTTGGTGTCAGGAATTGAACTCAGGACCTCATGTTTACCAGGCAAGTGCTGTGCCACTGAGCTGCATCCCTGGCTGTTGGCACATTTTAGATGTGTGTAGTGATAATATTCATCAAAGCCCTTTATACTTTCAAGTTCAACTTTTTAAAGACGCTACATAAAGAGTTATCAGCCAGTATTTACTTGTCTTTTTGTGCTTCGCTCATTTTACTCCATATAATGTCTCCAGGCTCATTTATATAAAAGCAAATGACAGCAAATTCGCCGCAATTCAAAGGGTGAATACTATCCCACTGTGCGTGTATGCTGCATTTGCATTTGTTGATGGGCAATTGCTATGACTAATGCTGCAGTTAATACCAACATGTACATAGCCTCTCTTCAGCTTTCTGAATTCAATTCCCGTGTTAATGTTTGGCTTGTTTTTGCTTCTTTTGTTTGTAGTGCTGGGGATCAAACCCAGGGCCTAATGCATGCTAAGTAAATGCTCTACCACCCTCATCCCTGTCTCTTTTCAGTGTATACATGGGAATGGACTCAGTAGTTCTTCGTTGACTATTTTAGAACCTCCATGTTGTTTCCAGTAATGGCTGTAGTCCTTTTTATTCCTATTAATAGTAAAGAAGAGCTTCCTTTTCTCCACATCCTTCCTAATACTCTGTGTGCGTGTGCGTGTGCGTGTGCGTGTGTGTGTGTCTGGACAATAATCCCAGGGCCTTACAAATGCTAGAAAAGAGCTCTCCTATTGAGCTAGATCCCCAGCCCTTTTGAACTTTCATCATGAGAAAAGGTCTCCTTCAGTTCCCCCCAGGCTGGCCTAGTCTAAATTATGATTATCCTGCCCCAGCCTCCCAGTAGCTGGGATTACTTGCATGACACAGCATGCCTAGCTCTCCATTGTGTTTCTGTTCTTTATTTTTATCTAATCTTTTTGTTTCCTTTGTCTTGCTAGCTTTGGGTTTAGTTTTATTCTTCATTTCCTGTTTCCTTACAGCATAGAGCTAGGGCACTGACTGGAGAGCTTCTCCCTTTTTTTAGTATAAGGCATTCAGGTATAAATTTTCTTCTTAGGGGCTTGCGGATTAGCTTAGTTGTTTAAGTGCCTGCTTGGGCAAACACAGGCACGGAGGACTGTGGTTTGATCCCCAGCTCCACATGCTGCACCAGACCGGCCTTTAAGGCAGCCTGAGCCAGCCCCTGCCCCCCCAAAAAAAATCCTTATCTTTAAAAAAATAAATAAATTTTATTCTTGGCACTGATTTTGTTGAATCCCAGAAATCTTGTTTTTTTTTGTTGTTGTTGTGTTTTGGCAGAACTGGGGATTGAACTCAGGCCCTTGCGCTTGCCACAGAAGTGCTTATTCCACTGAGCCATCTCCCTGGCCCCTGGTATATTGTATTTTATTTTTCAAGGAATTTAAAAATTTTCCAGGTTTCCTTATTTTTGTTTTTTTATGTGTTTGCTTATTTTGTTTTTCAGTCCTAGGGATTGAAGCCAGGATTTTGACCATGCTAGGGCAGCGCTCTACCACTGAGCTGCATCCCAACTTTTATTTTATTTATTTTTTCCAGCCTTTATTTTGAGATAGAGCCTCACTGATTTGCCCAGCCTGGCCTCTAATTTGTGACCCTTCCTCAAATACCTGGAATTACAGGAGTTATATTTGTAATGAATGTAGATTACAAAACCTGGCGAGTTTTCTGGGTTTTGTTTTTATCTTTTTTTTTTTTTTTTTTTTGTCTTTTTGAGACAGAGTCTCACTATGCAGTTCAGGCTGGCCTTAAGCTCACTTTCTAGCTCAGGCTGGTCTTGAACTCACAACAATCCTCCTGCCTCAGCCAAGTGGTGGGATTAGTGGGATTACAGGTGTGTGCCACCGTGCTCAGCTTGTTTGTGATTTATAGTTTCATTTCATTGTGATCAAAAGATAACTCATATAAAAATTATTGACCAGGGCCGGCGAGATAGCTCAGTGGACCAAGAAACTGCTTTGGTAAACTCAAGGACCAGGGTTCGATCCCTGGTCCTGCATGCCATTCCAGCCCTGTCCCTGGGGTTCACTGAGCCAGCAATTGAGTCTGGATATGGTGCCACATGCCTGTAATCCCAGGGCTGTGGAGGCTGAAAACAGGAGGATCACTACAAGTCCGAGCTGCATAGTAAGACCCTGAACCAAATACATAAAATGAAAAAAAAATTATTGACCAGTTTTGCTAAGAAAGGATATGAGTTCTGTTGTGTACTAGAGGGTCTTACTAAGTTGTCTAAGCTGGCCTTCGACTTGTCCTTCTGTCTCATTCTCTTGAAGAGCTAGGATTAGAGGCATGTGCCACTGTACCTGGCTTTTTGTATATTTTACAACTTTTTTTTTTATTTTTAGACAGGATCTGACTATGTAATTCAGGCTGGCCTTGAATTCACAGCGATCTATCACATTAATATTAAACCTTAGTTTTTTGTGGTACCAGGAATTGAACTCAGGACCTTGCACTTGCCAGGCAGATGCTTATGCTGCTGTATGCCTTCGTTACTGTGAACCGATTAGGCCTGCAATCTCCCAAATGAGTAGTTGGCAAAACCTTACATAAATGAGACAAATGGAATATTTTTAAGGCTCCAGAAGGATCAAAAACCCTCTCACAGAATTCAAGATTCTCAGGTTCAGACCAGAATCTCTAGGCAGCCTGTATTTATTATATTAGCAAGTAAAGGAGAGGAATTACTAGAGAAAATGCAGGAATCTGGGCCAGACTTGGGAATCCCTTTAAGGACTTCTCCACACAATTCCTTATGTTAATTTAGGAGACTAAGTCCTTTCCTGGAAGGCCTACTCCACAGGAGAGAGAAGTCTGCAGCTGCAGTCCTTATCTAATTAAGGTTGGAACCAAACATCCTCAACTGTGACCTTTTCTCATCCCTTGAGGCTTACAGGCCCCTGTGGAGACCAGTGACTCACAGAGATTCACTTACTATGCGTCTGTTGCCCTGGGCCTTGAGTAGACTCGCAAGTACATGAACAGCCGGTTAATATTAAGTCCTGCTCAGTGCCACTTCATAGTGGTCTCCATCAGTGATCTTCCTGCCTCAGCCTCCCCACTGCCAGATTACCGGAGTGTGCCACCACATCTGGCTTTTTTACAGCAGTGTGTGTGTGTGTGTGTGTGTGTGTGTGTGTGTGTGTGTGTGAACAGTTTGCAAACAAGGTCTCTTCTGCTCTCTCCAATTCAAGGAGGCAAAGGAGGGAAAAGGAAAATAGGCTGCTTCCTACTTGAGCCCTTCCGCTGCCACCACTCTGTTGAGTAGGCGTGGCAAAGAAAAATACCACAAGACTTTTCCTGACCTTTTTAGTTTTTTTTTTGTTATGTTTTGTTTTGGTTTTGAGACCAAGGTATCACTTTGTGGCCCAGGCTGGCCTCAAACTTGCCACCATCCTCCTGCCTCAGCCTCCCAAGTGCTGAGATTGTAGGTGAGCACACCATGCCCAGCATTTCCTACGTTTTAAAAGATAGCTTGTTTTGTTTGAGTATTCCTTGGTTTTTCTTAATGTTTCTATAGAGAATTCAAATTGGCATTGATTTGTTTTAAATACAGAAATGTGTAGAGAACACTTGGAGTGGGGCGTGGTGGTGCATATCTGTTATCCCAGCACTCCAGAGGCTGAGGCAGGAGGATTATTGTTGAGACCAGCCTAAACTGCATAGCAAGGCCCTATCTCAAAAAGGGTGGAAAAATAGAGAACATTTGGGAAATTGGCACTGTCACTCAGGGTTGATGACTGTCCTAGGAGGATAAAATGTGTACATTGTTTTCATATCTGTATATACGTGTTAGGTAAAAATGTATCTATATATGTATATATGCATATTTGTTGTATGTGTACAGAGTATATAGTTTTGGGTTTTTTGTTTTGGTGGAACTGGGGATTGAACTCAAGCCCTTGTGCTTGCCAGAGGAAGCACTTATTCCACTGAGCCATCTCCCCAGCTCTAGAAGCATCTCCTTGGCCCTCAGAGTGTAGATCTTAAAAGCCCTAAAATCCTGAGATTGTACCAACTTAGAAATTCAATTCCTAGAAGCATGGCTTGATGCCAGGTGCGGTAGTGCATTCTGTAATCGCAGCACTTGGGAGGCTGAGGCAGGAGGATTGCTGCAGATTTGAGGCCACCCTGGGCTACATAATGAGACCCATTGCAGGAAAGAAAGAAAGGAAGGAAGAGGGCTTAAGGAAATAATCATGGATGAGCAGAGCGCATTTTGGGCTATAAGGACGTGTGCTGCTCATGGTCCGCATAGTCATAAAATAGTGGTGCAGTGTTTATGCTGGAGTCTGGTAAATACATGGTGAGCACCCACACAGCGGAACGCTGAACTTCATGTTCAGGGAGGAAGTCTCATTTCTGTGAACTCGTATTACTATTTTAAGAACAAAGTTTACTTTTTATTTTATTTTTTTTGGTGGAACCAGGGATTGAACTCAGGGTCTTGTGCTTGCCAGGGAAGCGCTTATTCTACTGAGCCATCTCCCTGGCCCCCAAAGTTTACTTTAAAAAAAATTCATCTAACCCTTCCATTGGCAGTTATTACTAGCTTCAATGAAGCCATTTAGGACTACCTATGTCCTGAGCTCTCCCTCACTCTGGTCCCCCTGAATTTGGACTCTGGTCTGACAAGTCCCCCACTGGACATACTGCTCCCGCGGACAGAGCCGCAATTGTCCTCTGCAACCCACAGCAGCTGTGAGCCTGTGACGCTGGCAAGGTGGCTGAGAAACACTGGACGGATTCTCCCAAGTGGGAAAGAGACCTTGGGCTAGGCAAGGTATTTATCCTTTCCAAATAGTAACTCATTTAATCCTCCCAGAGAGGAAGAGACTTATTAGCTTATTAGCCTAGTTTTTTAAGTTAAAAAAAAAAAAACAAGTGGTTTATTTTTGCTGTACATAAGAATTACACGTTTGGGGAAACCAGTGCCTATATTTTGATCATTCTCAACACTCTTCCCTTTCCCTCCTCTCCCCTTTCTTCTCCTTCGCTTTCTCCTGTTTTCCCGGCTCTAACAAGTCTATCTTCCTGTTTCCTACCATTTCTCTTGTTTTTACTCTTAATTTTGGCTTTCCTCATAAAGGAAACCATACCATAATGAACCTTCTGCTTCTGATTTTTTTTTTTTTTTTTTTGTCTTTTTTTGAGACAGGGTCTCACTATGCAGTTCAGGCTGGCCTCGAGCTCACTTTGTAGCTCAGGCTGGTCTCGAACTCACAACAATCCTCCTGCCTCAGCCTCCCGAGTGCTGGGATTACAGGCATGCGCCACCACGCCCGGCTCTGCTTCTGATTTATTTCAGCTGACATTTTGGTCCTAGTTTCCATCCATTTTTCTACAAGTGAAAATTTACCCGTCTTTATGGCTGAATAATAGTCCACTACTAACTAAATATACCACATGTTCTTTATCCATGCGTCTGTGTTTGGGCTGCTTCCAAACTTTGGATTGGTGAATTGTGCTGTTATGAACATGGGCACACATTGCCTCCTTAGGATGAGCCTGATTTTTCCAATGTCTTGCATGAGCCCCTGGAACTGGCAAATGGTAGAGCCCAGATTTCAACTCATGTGTTCTGACCCCAGGACTAAGGCTTTAAATCACGGTAAAATGATTCTTAGCTTGGACCTCAAGAGATAGCTCAGCGGCCTGAGTGCTGGCTTAGGCGCCTGCCAGGCAAGCACAGGGTCCTGAGTTTGATCCCCGTACCCAAACAAACAAAATTAAATAAAATGATTCTTAGCTGGGCATGGTGGAGCACGCCTGTAATCCCAGCACTCTGGAGGCTGAGGCAGGAGGATTGTTGTGAGTTCGAGACCAGCCTGAGCTACAAAGTGAGTTTAAGGCCAGCCTGAACTGCATAGTGAGACCCTGTCTCAAAAAGACAAAAAAAAAAAAAAAAGATTCTTAGTGGGGTGTCGCTGGCCTGCAATCCCAGCCAGAGGCTCTTGTGAACCACCCAGGGCTACATAGCTCTTGGCCAGGCTGAAATGCATAGAGACCCCATCTCTCGCTTCCATAATCTTAACAGTAATTAATGTGAGAATGCCAAAATACTGTCAACAAATGGTTACATTGTCCAAAGCTTTTATAAAGCATTTTTGATTTATAAGAGATTGTTCTCATAAAGTCACTTTGCAAAGACAGTAACTGAAGCCCCCCAATTTACCACAGCTCTTGTTAAAACCTCACAGCAGGAGTTCCAGACTCATACTTGCTTAACAGTTCCACGGAAAGGAGACAGCACTCCATAATGTGGTTGTACACATCTTGCAAGGGGTATCCGGCTCAGCGAGCGGGAGGAGCCCAAGTTGGAAGTAGGGAAGTTACAGTGTGGCCCTCTGCAGCAACAGCGCCTTATCTTCAGGGCTAGGGGAGGGCTGTTCCGCAAATTAAACTCAAAAACGCAGAGCTGGGACTTCTCGGTCCGGGCGGTCCCGGGCGAGTCCCGCACCCCGCCCCGGCGCCCCCGCCCGCCCCGCGCCCCGCGCCCCGCGCCCCGCGCCCCGCGCCCCGCGCCCCGCGCCCCGCGCCCCGCGCCCCGCGCCCCGCGCCCCGCGCCCCGCGCCCCGCGCCCCGCGCCCCGCGCCCCGCGCCCCGCGCCCCGCGCCCCGCGCCCCGCGCCCCGCGCCCCGCGCCCCGCCGCGCCCTGGAGCCCGGCCCGGAGCGCGCGGGCGGGGGCGCTCGAGGCCCCTCCCCGCGCCGAGCGGCGGCCGCGCGAGCGAGCAGCGGAGGAGGCGGGAGCGCCGAGGCCGCCGCGCTCATGGCGTCGCCCGGGTGAGTCTGCGCTCGCTCGGGGCAGCGGCGCCTTCGCGGGGGCCCCGTCCGGGCGGGCGGGCCGGCCGAGCACTTCCCGCGCGGGTCCCGCCCCGCCTCGGCGGCCGCGGCCCGGACCCGGCCTCTGCGCCCGTCGGCCCCGCCCGAGCCCGCGGCCTTTCCCGCCGACCTTGGGCGGACGCGGCCGGGCCGGGGGACGCCGGAGCCGGGCCGCCCGCGCGGGGTGGGGGCGGGGGCGGGGCGGGCCTCGGGGTCGCGGGAGGACGCGGGCCGGGGTCTCCGGGAGGCGGGAGGCGGGCCTCGCGCAGGCCTGGAGAGGCTCCGGCCCTGGCGGCTGTGCGTCTGGCGTCGTAACTTGCCCGCGGTGGAAGTTGATGCTTGGTTCCGCCGCCGTTAGGACGCCCCCAGGATGTCCCAGCGCGGCGGGCGACCCTGCCCGGGGCTGCGGGTCCTGGGTCTCATCTGCCCCGTTGGTGCCTGGGAGCGTTCCATGAGGGTAGCTGCGTCTATTCACATAGGATCTTCTTTCTACTTTTCTTTGGTTCACAATTTTTTTCTCCTAACAAATGTTGGGGACAAACATAGCTTGTAATTTTTTTCTCAATTGGCTAAATAAAACCTCAGGAATTCATTATTACCTTTTAACTTAGTCTTACCATGAAATCTGAGGGTAACAGTTAATCCAAACCCTTCATTTTGCAGAGGCATAAAATTAGTCCCAAGGTCATCGCTTTAGTTGGTAACATTCGTCTGTGATGGTCGCTGTCATTCAGAGGGACTTAGACCCAGCAGCTGTGAGAGTGGTCCAAGCTCTGTGGTTTTAGAGCGCACAGAGGCTCCTGCAGGTGCAAGAACCTGGGAGATGGAGGCCGGGATGCTGTGCCGCCCTCAAGCAGGGTGGGAGCCCTGCCGGGAGGGAAGTGATTTGGCTCCCAGAGTGGCCTGAGTGAAGGGAGCTGACCTGCAGGTTCTGGGCAGGGGTCGTGGGCTGTGGGTGCCTGCCGATCCCACCTGCCTGCTGACTTGTAAGCCTGTCAGCAGTCCCTTCAGGGACCAGGCCTTTGAGCTTATAAATAGATGAAGCAGCGGCCCATCCCTAGGAAAGCTAGGCTCATTGACTCTGGAGTTCAAGGTCCCGTTCTCTGCATTCCTGCCCAGTTGGTCAGAAGAGTATAAGGCAGGGCCTTCCCCAAGGCTCAGTCCAAAGCAGTTGAGCCTGTGTAGGGAGGCCTGTTCTGGGCGTGTAAAACTCATGGTGAAACTGGCATGGTGGCACATGCCTGTAATTCCAGCACTCTGGAAGGCTGAGGCAGGAAAATCAGACATTAGAGCCCAGCCTAGGCAGTTTAAGAACTTAGTGAGACCCTGTCTCAGAACTTTAAAAATGGGCTGGTGTTGGTAGCTCAGTGCAGAGACCCTAGATTCAGTCTTTAGAATTACCAAAAGGAAAACACACACACACACACACAC